>UESW01003121.1:0-70551 GCA_900491605.1 Calamus simplicifolius | reverse complement strand
CCCTCTCTTCTCTCTCTCTCTCTCTCATACCGATGGTGAAGAGAATTTACCTGGTCGGCAGCGAGGTGAGGAGGCAATGGCCGGAGGTGGAGAGGCGATGGGGAAACGACGGAGGGGGCCATGGACGGCCTCCTCTTTGGCGATGAGGGGCAGGGGGAGGGGAAGAGAGCGGAGCAATTACGTGAGTTAGAGAAATTAGGGTATTTTTATTTTTTATTTTATTAAATAATGAATTAACGGTTAGTTATGAATTAAAATTTAGTTTTGCCAATTGAATGCCATATGTGCTGCTACGTATGCTGCCACATAGAATAAAAATAAACGATGTCTCCTCTATTTAACAGCAAGGATTAAAGTGATACAAAATAGAAAGTTCAGGATTATTTTTATAACTTTTTAAAGTTTAAGAACCAAAGTGACATAACCCCCTAAGTATAGGGGTTAATTATGTAGTTTAGCCTAAAAAAAATTACATCTTAGTTATATCCTAAGGACCAAGCAATGCACATCAGGAGAAATGGTGAGAAATTCAAACTAATAAGACATATGACAATAACACAAAATAATAGCTGGAATTTCAAGATGGCAATAGAAATTCTATTTTAAAATTGAAGCATAATTTCTGCAGTTGAGTTGTGTAACTTACCGTTATATGTGGCATCTCCCTCTCAACAGGTCAATCACACGTTTAATGAGAAACTTCCCTAGGTTGATTCCTGATAAACCTGGCTGTCAGTTGTTACAATTATTCAGGTTCGGAATATAAATCACTCCTTTATAAAATATGAATTTGTTGATATTATCTATTAAGTAGAGATGGATGAGAACATAACATAGAACTAGGGAAAATTTAAATGCAAACTAAATTCAATACCTACCATAAGAACAATGCAACCATTTCATGTGCCTAAGCCAACAAAACAATTTGATTAAAGAAAACTGAACAACAACTAGTAATCAACAAATTTAGCAAATCTCAATAATATGGAGGAATGCTGCAAAATGATTTTTAATGCTAATCAATTTGATGTTCCGCTTACTTAATTCAGAGTTAGCGATAAGAAAGATTAATGGGTTGACAGAGAGGATTCCATGATTATCAAAACAAGGAACAAAGCATGCACCAATGAGCCTTTTTATTTATAAAAAAAAAAGCCATATTCGATTTCTTGTGCTTTGCAATGAGCCATATATAAAGGTCATTGCAACCACTTGTTGCAACATCATGAAAAAACTAGTTTGTTTAATTGATGTGTTGAATACTAAATTTAAATAAAGTGTATATATTCCAATGGCAGAACAAAAGAGGTGCAAAAACCCAGATAATAACATATAGCATAGTGTCAGTAAACTTGGGCTTGCTCTAGTGGTCACACCTTTTTGCTTGGCAACTAGAGGTCCTAAGTTCAATTCTTGGATGGTGCATCTAAAATTTGAACCTCAGTAATTATAGTACAGGGCAGATATCCCTTCCTTTCTCTCAAGGACATGAATCATAGTGTTCAAATCAAAGTTTGCAATCTCAGTACCAAACCTTACACCTATAACATCTTGGTACAATGTCAATTTGTCCAGTAGAACAGTTAGTTTGGTGTATTGACAACTCGATACATTTCTTCCGGTATTGCATATTGGTTTGGCACTGTTATTGTACAGCATGCCCGGTGTACATTGGCATGAACTAGTATGGTGTACCAACTTTCAAATTATATAAATAATATATGTGTGATTGTGTGTGAGAGAACTCATTGTACATTCAACGTAAAAGTGTATAATGGGAGGATGTTAAGACTCATAATCATTGACTTATCTACCAAATTCCCAAAGCATTTTTTATTAGATAAGGCAATTAATGTCCTACACTGTGTTACTGATATTCTATAAATAATTGAATGCTAAGCCATTTTGTCACTTTCCAAATATCCAATGATAACATTTTTCACATGCCACCATGTGTTCATCTAAAATAAGAAACTAGAGTTAACATATTGAAAACTTTTTATTTAAGAAAAGCTTCAGTTTGACCTACCTTGAAGTTAGTGTTCACAGTTTTCCACTTTTGAAACTTAAATTACCATGCAATACTGGTCTTTTTTACAAGGTTTGTGTTAAGCTTCCTTCACATGATTCTACTCTCTGTTAAGGCATGTGGAAAGTTTCCCCAAAAGAACAACACTCATACAGAGTGAAGTAATTTTTTCACACAATCTCACACTCACTGTACATTCAGATTCCCCACCTGGTGGTCTTACACATGTGGTACTATTTGTGGTTTAGGTGAATAAACCTCCTGAAGGACAGGCCATTACTCCTAAGCTAAACATTGTCAGATAGCATCCTACCAGCTTGTTTCAATTATAATAAGTCCTATAAAATATGTCCTTTGTGGCCTATCATGAAGCCCATGTTTCCACCATACCTGGAGCTCATACATTTTGATTTAAGACATTAAAATCCTAGCATCTTCTTACATTTAGATTCCCAACTAGACGGTATTAAATATGTGAATAACCCCTCTTGAACGATAAAAATGCTACTTCAAAGTTGAACATCATCAAACACTATCCTATAACTTGTTTGAATTGTCAATACGCCAAAATGTCAATTATGTATGGCCCAAATTTGCTAGAAAGTAGTAGTCAGATATACTAGACAATGGCACATGATTGTCATTTTAGGATTAATAAACAACTTAAGCAAATCCAAGCATTGCTCATGTATGTCTGGATGCACCTATAAAATACCTTAAATAATTAGAATGTGAAATATAGCAACTTTTTTAACCAACAAGTTAACTAATGATAATAACAAATGATATAGTATTAATGGATAAAACTAGGTTGGAGTTAACCACAAGTTGAAATTGTGGAGAAGCATATTAAAATTTAAGGGTTCTAACTTGAATAGGACAAAAATAGAATATATGAAATGCAATTTTAGTAAAATTAGAAGTAGAGATGGAAGTTAAAATAAAAATTGAAAATCATAAAGTTTCTAAAAGTAATCATATTCAATATGTAGGATCGATTATTTATAAAGAAAGAAAATTGAGAATGGTGTTGTTCATAGGACTAAAGTAGGTTGAAAGGAATAAAAAGGTGCAATTGAAATATTATATGAACGTAGAATACCTATCAAGTTAAAGGAAAAATTTTATAAGACAATTATAAGACCAACTTTACCTTATTGTAATAAATGTTGGCAACTAAAAAATTATATTTACATAATGAATGAAGCTGAAATAAAAATATTGATATGGATGTATGATAATATAAGAAAAGATAGAATAAGAATTAAAGTTATTTGTAAAAAGATGAAGATAATACCAGTTGAGAATAAATCAAGAAAATGATGATTTGTATGATTTACATAGTTACAAGATAAACTTAGGGATGCATCAATTTGAATGAGTGATCCAATACATCTAAAAGGAAAAAGAGGTAGATGTAGACCAAAAATTACATAGGATTGCATCTTACAGGAAGTCTGACTCTAAACTAAGCAAAATAGAGAAAAACAATTCATATAGTTGACCTTAACTAGTTTGGGATTAAGGTTTTGTTGTTGTCATCGTTGTTATTGAAGTCAAATATGACACATGAGTCTTTTAATGCAAGGAAGATCCTCAAGGTCGTATATCTAAGGGACCAAAACTTTGTCCTTTTTATTGATTTTATAGATAATAAGCAAATGCAAATCATTTTATTGTCATGTAACTAATAATCATCGCATCAAAATGCATTACAGCAAGTACACACGTCCAAATGATTTCATTGGCATCTTAAAGCTTTTCAATGCCCTCACAAGGTAAGCTAATTAAAAAAATAAATTAATAAATATCATCTCATTGACAAGAAAAAAATATAAGAAAGAAAAGGAGATGCACCAAGTTAGACATTATGAGTTTCATTTCATGTTTAGCATTCTATAATGAATACAAATGGAATTTTTAAACAACAAAATAAAATTTTAACAAACAATACCTGGAAAAGTTGAATTTCAAGCTTACCTGAGTTGATGATATCGAGTAAAATAATGCACATGTAGCTTCAGATTCAGGAATTGGAGGATCATCCCATAAGACCTCCTGGTTCCCAATAACTTATAAATGCAAGTTGATTAAAAAGATGTCAATGAATAACAAAGAATATATGCATCAAAGTAGCTAACCTGTATGGACTTGGCAACATCCTTTAAAAGTGCAACTTCAATAAAAATAAGTGGCTCACCTGATAAATAATTGGAAATGACCATAATATCATATCAAAATGCTAGCTAGAAAGACCGCATCCAATTATACATCCAATAGCACCCCAATGCTGCAACTCAACCTGTGGCTGAAACAACCTTAAGTTGAGCTGGAACAACTTAGGGTAGTCGGGACCATTTTTAAAGTCACAAAAGAGTATAACTCAAATTAGCATAACTAAAATTGCTTTAAGTCTGGCATCATGGAACACCAAGTTAACAGACCCTTTAAGTGAAAACTTTATGCACACAAAAAGCAGAGAAAACTGCTTAAGATCAAAACCTTAAGAGTTTTCTGGCAAAAGAAGAAGGCCATCAGTCAAGCTGCTTTCCAAGGAAACATCAGATCAACTCATATAGCCTTTTATTTTATTTCAGTCATCAGTGATAAAGTAAACCGACCTGGTATTGCTGGATGTAGATATCCAAAGCAGCGACGACCCACACTGAGCCTTCGCTTTAAGTCTAGCAGATTTCTGATTGGATGGACAGCCTAAATGAACTTAAAAAAATATATATTGAAACACATCTAAAATTCCATTTCAATGCTTTCTAAGATATTGAGAATTCATCAACAATGCTTTTCATAATATAAATAAGGGAAAAAACCACCTCATATGCTACAATTTTCTCAAGCAAGGACGCAGAATCATCCCATGTGATCTGGTGAAGCTCCAAAGCTGCTGGACTAAGCCAGCTAATAAGTTTTTCTTTTAAATATGAGTCCAAAGCCCGCAAAGATGGTATGTTTTCCTCACTGCATTCTCAGATGATGGGACCAAAAAAAAAGTTAATATGAGACATTGAATTATGGAGTTTCAACTTATAAATAATTTTGTATCTCATGTCAAAGTATGGTTATCAGCTTGCAAAATGATCTGCATTGTGAAATGTTGTATCAGCATGTATTCTCATGATGGGACACCCAAAAAAAAAAAAAAGATGGAATGAGACACTGAATTATGGAGTTTCAGCTAATAGATAATTCATGTAGCCGACCCCATGTAGTTGGGAAAAGGCTTAGATGAGTTGAGTTGAGTTGAGCTAATAGATAATTTTAAATCTCACGTCAAAGTATGGTTATCAGCTTGCAAAACAACTCTGAATTTTGAAACGTTGAAATGTTGTATCAGCATATAATCTCATTGCAGCTTCTCTACCAAGGCTATATGCATTACCAACCAACTTGAACAGCCTACAACAAAGCTCATGTACACAAAACATGTTAACCTACTTGACAAGTTATGATTACTGCCGGTTAATCTCTCATTAAACAGTTTTTGTGCCATGAGACTCTTAGAAATATGTTTGCTGACAAAGAAATTACAACACTGGGCATAATTACCGTGACAGCAAATGTATGTAACATTATGAACCAGAGTTCCTTTGAGCAAAAATTTCATGACAATGTACAAAATACCAATACACCATGAGTTTCAGAACCATCCCCTATAAATATCTGCTCATGCTAGTGTACTTGTTTGAGTATGTATAAGAACATAGATCCATGGCTTCGAATATCAAGCAACACCTGATATTCACACTTCCCCCACAAACCATCCTCCTTTCTTCCTCTCCTTTTCTTTTTCTTTTTTTTTTAGTCTGTCATTGTGTTACACACGATCATAGCCTTTTTGTTATTCGTCCTACATTTTTTTAATTCTTTTTATCTCAAACAATCATAAAGCACTCTTTTGGTTGTCCTTAGTTGTTAAGGCTTCGCTACTGTCACAATCCATGCACTCAAAACCCTAAAACTGGTCACCTTACATTGGTAAGGAAAAATAAGGATGAAAGCAGGCACAAGGAACCTCTAGCTGGGAGCTTTTAGGAAGGAAAACAATTTTCCCAAATCTGCAGGGTAGCATTTCTAGCATGTTATCAACTGTTCATGCTTTTCTAATCTTGATCTTAGATGGCTTTGACCGCATCTCCATTCTCTTTCAACAGTCTCTGACAGAACTGAAGTTCAATACAAGATTGCTTCAGGACGTGCAACTCATATTATGTCATCAGAGTAATTTATCCCGTCAAGGAATTCAAGCTCACTATCACTTTGTGCTCCTAGGATTTGAGAATGTTGACAACCACAAATATTTCCAGTATCATATATCTAAACCATGGGAAGGAAACAAAGAACTAAGGTAAAAAAGAAATATCCTTTTGGCTAATAAACCTGCAAATTAATGTGCTCAGAGAAGATATTATCATTCATTCGTTGTTCATGGAAACATGAATGGAACACAAATGCATAAGAGATTTGGCAAAATGAGTTATGTCTATGTTTCTTTCTTGTATATTCATACAAGTGAGTTATGACTATGTTTCTTTCTTGTATATTCAACACAAGGGAGTGAGCAAATTAACGAGGGATCTTACGCTAGCAAAGAGAGTAGATCAGCACGAAGGATAGCCAGTAGCTTTAACCCACCAGGGTGTTCATTGAGCCGTTCAAAGAAAACCACATACGTTGGCTTAAGAGCATCCCGAAGATTCCGTTCTGTCCTATAAAAAGCAGCAAGCACACCTTCGTCTTCAAGTTCAGCAGATTCTTGATCCTCAGTGGCTGAAATAATTGTTCAAATAAAAGAAATTCAACAAAGTAGACAAAATAAAAGAAATAGAAGATTTGTTAGGTATGGCAATTTCCTCCGAACCCATTGGTGTCCACCTTCTTCATTTGGGGTGGGCATGAAGGTCAAAAAAATAGGTACGAATACAAGAAAGGGGATATGCAGTAATACCCATCACAGGTATAAGACAGGTGTGGACGGAAAGATATCCCCCCCAGCCCTGCTTTGCCTCACCTCATACCTATTATACTCATTAGTAAATTTAGTTAATTATACTTATTTATGTTAACATAGTTACAATCTTTCAATGAAAAATTTTATAGGCAACCATAGACTGCAATTTTCTAGGCCTGGTCCATTTGTCTAGCTTGAAATTGAAGGAAAAAAAAAAAAGAAAGCAGCTCACAATTGCTTTAAGCTTGGGTCTAGAATTGAAATTAGAAGGAAAAAATTCTAAAAAAATATAAATGAATGAAACTAAGTCAAATAAGTAGGGATAGCAATGGAGTATAGCACATATGGGAAAAGGTCCCTTCATAATCATATCCATTAAAAAAATTAATACCTATACTCGCTATGGGTGTAGATATTGGTACTTGTATTCATAGAATTATGTAATATCATCACCCACCCCATTACCCATACTCCCTCCATAGCCGCTCCGTATCTGCCACTTGTTCTGGACTCTATTTCATTTGTTTCATTTTTTTGCCCTTTGAATTTCAATTTCAGGCCCAAAAGTCTAAAGCAATTGTGTGCTGCTTTCTTTTTTTCCCTTTAATTTAGGCTCGACAAATGGAACAAGCCTAAAAAAAATTTGATCTATAGCTACCTATAAAATTTTTGAACCCATTTGATTTGTGGAAATTACCGCTAGAATTGGAATTGAAATCACTGGTTCCAATTCCAAGTGTTTGTTTAGAAGGAATTGGAATCCGGTTCCAATTCTTTCCCGAATCCGAATCCTATATTAAGGTGCACTTGAAATCCAAACCTTCTTCTCAAGATTGCAAATCGATTCCAACCAACTATTGTCTAACGCATCCAACAAATATAATATTATATTTAAAATATGATATAAATCATATTAATTATTATAATTATTATTTATATTATTATATAAATATATAATAATATAATATGTTATATATATATATTATATTAGTATAATTGATATTAATATATTATTGCACATTAGTAATATATATTTTATTTTTATATATATACGATGTATTATAATACATAGCTTCGTATATATTTCAATATATATTATTAATAGGATTAGAAATTAAAGTTAATGCTATTTTATTAATATAATCATAATATGGATATGGATATTATTATATGAGGTACTCTTTGTAGCATTCAAATGTAGCTAAGCCTAAATTCGATCACCTCTTTTATTATTAGATTCACACAGTTTACAAATCTCAAAGATAGAAAAAGTGAAAAAGATGAGATGGCTGCAGGATTCGTGTAGATTCAAGGGTAGAAGATGATCAAATTCTAAATTTGACTATATTTAAGTGTAACTAAATCTACCTCTTATTGTACTATAGTTTTATTATGATTTACCTTTATTTATCCATTTTTAGGTCTTTTTAGTTGTGAAATAAATATTGAATTGAGTATATATAAAAAAATACAAAAACAATCAAATTTTAAAACTTGAGGCTCAAAACCAAAATTAAAAATATAAACTGATTCTAATTCTGAGGTTTTGATAAACCAAATAATATCAATAGAAATCAATCTAATTCTAATTTTGATTCCTATATAATTAAGCAGGTGAAGAGGGTAAACGATTCTGATTCCAACATCAAACCAAACAAGCATTTTAATTAAAAGTTTGTAACCATACGGGTAATTAACTAAATTTACTAATGGCTATAAGGTAAGGCGTAGCTGAAATATCTTCGCGTCCATATCTATTGGTGGGCATTGCCAATCCACATCTTCTGTACCTTTTTTTTGTTTTTTGACTTTCATATGCACTCCAGTGGATACATTGTGGATTCGAATGAAATTGCCATCTTTAAGTACAAGTGGCAGGTGCAAAGTGGGTGCAGATGATGGGGTGGTTATGGAATCCTTATGTGCTTGGATTATTAGATAATCATAATCCTGCATGTATGAATATAAAATTTTATACTCATAAGGCTGCAGCCTAAATATAAATTTTTCTTACTGTACAAGCATGGAGGTACCTTCCCATGCCCGTTCCACCCCATTGCCATCCCTAAAATTTGTTAATTTGTACAAGGTGCTGTAAAGATAGAAAGTATTGTTGCTACCACCATGAGGTTCGAGGCTGAGATATTGCCGCATGAGGTCACGAACTCGAGATCTATTCACATCATAGTCCCTCGCCAGTACAACAAGCAGCTCCCGGCGGCCTTCTTGGTCAAGGATCAGGTAACCCTACATTCGTCAACCGCGTTCAATCTTTGTTCCCGACCTACAACTTAAATGGAAAGAAAGGATCAAACGAATGAACAAACCCACCAACCTGCGAGAATTCCTCAAGATTTGCATCCGCAAGCTCCAATTTGCCGGCGGGGATGGAGATGGACGCCTGCATCCACTCCTTGACATCCTTCAACGTAATTCTGAGATGAAAGGATTAAAAATGTAATGAAAAAGAGGAATTGAAAGGGGATCAGAGTAGAGTTGATGCAAAAGAATAAAAAAGAAAGAAAGAAAGAAAGAAAACCTATCCGTGCTGTTGTTCCCTTCAACGCTATGCTGGAAGCATGAAGAGAAAGGTGACAAAAGAAAAGTGAATTCAAGAATGGGGATATAGGGGATCGAGAAGGAGGGATCAAATTAGGAGACTTACCTGATGAGGAGGAGAATTAGGATGAGCGGGTTGAGGGCGCTGCTGGTAATGGCCGAAAGGCTCTTGGTTGAAAGCACCCCGCATGCGAGCTCTCATCAATATCGCCAGGTTCTTCTTGTTCATTCTATCGAGCACCCGGCGACGAAACGACCGCGTGGTACAGGAGGTGGTACATATGGGCGAGGCCGATGCACAAAGCGCGCACCGGACGCGCGAAATAGCGTGCCGCGGCCGCGCTTTGTGCACCGGCCAAAGACTTTTCCTTATTCATAAATCCTATCGGATTGTCAAAAAAACAAGTTATATTAACCTTTAGGATTTTACCATATACTTTTTTTTATTTTTTTAAATATTAATAATATCGATCATTGATTGTCAACCGATTAATGCATTAAAAAAATGAACATCTTAATGTGTAAAGTGAGGCTATTGATGCAATAAGAAGGTAGAGAAAATGGTTATAAAGAGACCTAGAGTGAAGAATCTGCGCTCCATTGCTACTAATGAGCTGTGGCACCCTTCTTTCTCCCTATATACTGTGGAACTACTCATTCTTGAAAAGACTACCACCACAATGGAGCTTTGCAGGCAAAGAATTTATTGTCACAATGAGGTACCGATGGAGGGAGGTAACTCCAGTATGGGAACGAAGGAGAAGGTAATCCTGCTAGAAAAACAACGTGAGTGACGATAGACTAGAAGATCTACCTTTTTATCAATTTAATCAATCATGAGTTAGATGGCTAAAACATCCTCTACTATGCCAATGGTTCTATTGTATTTATATTTAATAATAATAATAATAATAAAGTATTATAGTAAATTGTTGTTTTGAAAAAAAAAATTGAAGCAAAAAAAAAAGCTTAGTCAAAGAGAAGATGGGATTACCGCTCAGGCGGTAGCCTAGTGGTCAGGGCCTTTTCCACGCCATCCTGTTCTGACTGCTAGCACCTGGGTGGGGCCAGGTTGACCAACTCGCCTTCGGACGGGGAACGACTGCGTAAATCTAGCGCCGTGCATGGAACATTTCCTGACGGAGAACGGAGCCGCATGGGACCTAGCTACGGGTCGGCTTAGCCCTCCTTCCCCTTAAAAAAAAATAAAATAAAATAAAAATAAAAAGAGAAGATGGGATCTAGTCCTAATGAATGGCATTCAATGTTCATCATCATATCAACTAGATTAGCTACACAATCTCATATAAAGTAATTAATCAGACTCCCAAGGCTCCATTGGTATAGACAATGGACATCCTAAATCCTCAATTATCTAAATTTGGTTTATCTTCGTATATTAGAATGAAATTATAATAATTGACATATCCCTTTACAATAATGATAATGGATAGCGATCATAAATATAACACCACTCCTTGTTCATATCAATAGTTTCTGAATAAAATATTAAATTTAAAAAAGAATTTTAGTCCGATAGGCAATGAAACGTTAAAGAGATGTTGTTTTTGCCATTACTTATGATATTATAATGGAATGATAATAAAAGCAAATATTTTATTTAAATTCTAATTACTAATGTTTATTATGATAAAAGAATATCTCAAAACCTCTGCAATCGCCATAGAAACATTATAATAGCCATTATTCTTGAATTCGTCCAGGCTCTCCAACCATGGTGCTAGACTAAAATTACCGAATGGAACATATTTCATGCAAGTTTCCTGCCTCATTGAAGTCAGTCAGATTTTAGAAGAACATTTAAAAAAAAAAAAAATCAATTCCCATTTCCCTTTGGGAGAAACAGTCCGGGAAAGCCAGCTGCAAATTAAAGACTCTTACAAAGTTGCTGCAAGGCATTACTTCGTGCATATTCTCAAAAGTTTTAAAAATCTTGTTGTATTAATATTTATTATAGCAGATGAAAAATGCATTTAATGCCTATTTTTCTCTAGGATTAAGTTTAAGAATTCTTTACCCACGTACATTCGAACTAATCTCGGCAGGCCAACGGTCAAGATTGGTATAAACTTGCTGAAGGATATTTTTCATGTAAATTTCCAAAGAGTATTAACATTTCATCTGTCTCCTAGCTTCTATTCAAATGTCAGGGATGATTTATATAATAGTTAGTGATGTGGCTGCGTTAGAGAACCGTGAAGGAAGGAAACTAACGAAGCCCTCTTCGGCCTCAACTCCCAACATCCATCTACGGAATTGCTCCCAACTGCGACACGTATCTCGTTGAAGAAAGAGAACATAATAGAAAAAATGGCCACCATGAGTGCGTGGGCTCTCCCAAGAGCCACCTTCCATCATGCTCTTCCAAAGGGCCACCTTCCGTCATTAATGTCTGGTGGTCACGTGCAGGGGCTGGGGCATTTAATGGTACGGTCAGAATAACTTAGAGGGCATTTATGGCTGCCATGATGGCCCCATCACCTTTGACCCCGAGACCCCCTCTCGGTCTCGGCCTCAAATCTCAACCCCCGAGACCCCATCTCGGTCTCGGCCTCAAGTCTCAACCACCGAGACCCCTCTCGGTCTCTGGCAACGGTGTCTTGGTCTCGGGCCACATGAACAGTGTTTCAACCCTCGAGACACCTTTGGCTTATCGCACCAAGGCACTTAAGGCCACGTGCATTTATTACTCTAAGGCATTTATTGCCTTATTCATTCCCTATATTAAGGCATTTATGACTGTTATGATGGCCCCATTCCACCTTCGACCCCCAAGACCCCTCTCGGTCTCGGCCTCCTCAAGGACATGTTCCACCTTCGACCCCCAAGACCCCCTTTCAGTCTCGGCCTCGACCCCAAGACCCCTTTCGGTCTCGGCCTCTTCAAGGACATATTCCACCTTCGACCCCCAAGACCCCCTTTCGGTCTCGGCCTCAAGTCTCAACCCCCGAGACCCCCTCTCGGTCTCGGCCTCAAGTCTCAACCACCGAGACCCCCTCTCGGCCTCGGACCTGTTCCCCCTCGGCCTCGACTCTCGCAGCCACGTGCATTCATTACTCTAAGGCATTTATTGTCTTATTCATTTCCCTCTATTAAAGCATTTATGGCTGCCATGATGGCCCCATCGACCTCGAACATGTTCCACCTTCGACCCTCAAGTCTCAACCCCCGGCCTCAAGTCTCAACCACCCGGCCTTAAGTCTCAACCATCGAGACCCCCTCTCGGTCTCGGACCTGTTCCCCCTCGGCCTCAGACTTGTTCCCTCTCGGCCTCGGCTCCTGCAGCCAGTCATATCTCTCGCACCTCCACGTGCATTCATTACTCTAAGGCATTTATTGCCTTATTCATTCCCTTGTATTAAGGCATTTATGGTTGCCACGGTCCCTTCGACCTCAGACATGCTCGACTTCTTCCCCTCGGCGCTCGGCCTCGGTAGTGAACAGTGTCATGCAAGTATTCACCCTCGGCCTTTTTGAAGCTCATCCAAGGGCATGAACAGTGTCACGCAAGCACTCTATAATCAATGCTCTACGAGGGATAGTTGGCTTCAACTCAACATCATCTTCCCTTCAAACGGCTATACCTTGGGACCCACATGACTAACTTTATCACCCATCGCTGTCCGCGCAGGACAACCAAAAAGGTGACGTAGGGGACACATCTGGCAAGCGCCGTAACGATCGGCCATGCCCTGCAGCCACCTACTCTGACGAAACATGGCCTGTAGCTTGACACGTCACATGAAGGTAAGCTCCATTGTGCTGCCATCAATTAATGCTCTGACAAGTGATCACGCCCCAAGCCCACGAACTTCGGGCATCTATAAAAAGGGTAAGAAGGACCCCAACCAGATAACACTAAGAACTCCAAGAACTGAGAACGCACTACACTCTTAACACTCATTCTTTCCCATAGAGAGCACGGCTCTAAGCCTCTCCCTTCTTTTCTCTTTCGAGCTTCCTCAAGTTCACAGCCCAGAGCACTGACTTGAGCGTCGGAGGGTCCCCGCCGGAATCTCCGGCCTCCGGGACTTGTTTGCAGGCCCACAGGCGCAAGGAGCTCGCCGGAGGATCCTGGGCCCGCTAGAGAAGGCGATTGGATGCTTACGGACGCTCGGGGACGGTGATTTGGCATCAACAGATTGTCATGCCAGGTAGGGGGACGTACTGAAGGAAAGAAAGCTCTGTCTCCTTGAGCTATAAGTCTCCATCCCCTCTAAGATAGCTATGGTGGTGATGCGCATGCCGAAGGTTCTCACCAATCGTGCTGGGGGGCATCCACATCGCACTAGGCAGCAAAAGGCCACCCTCTCTGCTCCTTCACCACCAACCTCAGCTGCTCTAATTAACCAGCTGGCAATCTTCAATCAAAAAGTTTAAGCCTTGAATGCAGCAGTTCATGAACTGCAGAAGCAACGTTCGGTGGCCACTCAGCAGCAGCCCAAGCTTCTCACATCGCTCGTAATAGCTGCACCCGTTAGTCAACGATTCATCTGCAGAAAATCTCTTTAGGGAGAAGTTATCACTATCATGTGCCATCTAAGCACCACCATCATGAAGCTTTCAAGAGACTGCAGTCTCCTACCCCTGCTCAAGCAGCCACTCCTCCCCTCAATTATCTGGTGCTTAGATAAGGAAGCATATGGATGAATAACACCGGCGGCTGGAAGAGTTCACTCAAAGGCTCAACAATCAGCCAAAGGTGGACTGCGACATGGGTAACAGAGTAATTTCCAAAAGGGATGAACTTGAGACATTATCCGTTACCTCAAGCATTTATGGGCATTTCAATTTCTAATGGAAGTAAGCCGAGAGGTGTTGTTGCAATTAATGCAAGAAGGAAGATGAGGACAAAAGGCTTTGACTATTGACTCCAACTTTCCTCTCTCTCCTTCTCTCTGTTACACCCAAAAGCCAAACCGAGCCCAAGACCTTTTATGGATTTCATTCTAGCTGCTCTCAAGCTTCAGCACCGAGGGCAATCAATCTCTTCAAGGAAAGAGCTAGGCAAAGGGCCCTCTTAACAACTCTGTCGGCCTTTTTACTCCGCTGATATCAACTCTCAGCAACGTCCTCGATGGACTCTCCCAGCCACTCGTCTTCAACGACCGCCAACTGTCGAGGCTTTCCTCAACGGCCTCCAGCTTTGTCCCGGTTTCTAGCTTCTTCCCGGCCACAGACATCTTGTCCTTGCCTCCAATGCGAGGGAAGGCACAAGTAAGGGCAACGACACCTCCAATCCAACTAACATAATTCCCTGGGGGCAGATCACCAGCGGACGGAAGTGCTCAAACCCGCAAAAGAAAAACATGCAAGCTACAAGAGCTAAGTACATTGCACTTAATACTTAAAAATGTCATGCATGGAAGATCTACCTTGCATCAACAACCAAGGCCAACCTCGCTTTGGCGTCTATAAGCTCGGGTCCAGCAAGGAAGGCCTCGGCCGACCCCAAGCGCCGGCACCATAAGCCCGGGTCCAGCAGGGAAGGCCTCGACCGGCCCCAAGCGCCGGCACCATAAGCCCAGGTCCAGCAGGGAAGGCCTCGGCCGGCCCCAAGCACCGGCACCATAAGCCCGGGTCCAACAGGGAAGGCCTCGAACGGCCCCAAGCGCCGGCACCATAAGCCCAGTGTGCCACTGGTAGAGCGATGTACCATCGGCTCTCAACAACTAAAGCCCGACCCTGGTCAGCACAAAAAGCCCTGGGTCAGCCGAGCATGAAGCCCAGTGTGCCACTGGCAGAGCGATGTACCATCGGTTCTCAACAACTAAAGCCCGACCCCGGTCGGCACAAAAAGCCCTGGGTCAGCCAGGCACAAAGCCCAGTGTGCTACTGGCAGAGCGATGTACCATCGTCTCTCAACAACTAAAGCCCAACCCCGGTCGGCACAAAAAGCCTTGGGTCAGCCAGGCATGAAGCCCAATGTGCCACTGGCAGAGCGATGTACCATCGGCTCTCAACTCTCAGGTCACCCTCCGGGGTTAAAAAGGCACCTGACGACTCTCAACTCTCAGGTCACCCTTCGGGGTTAAAAAGGCACCTGACGACTCTCAACTCTCATATCACCCTTCGGGGTTAAAAAGGCATCTAACGATTCTTAACTCTCATGTTACCCTTCAGGGTTAAAAAGGCACCTGACAACTCTCAACTCTCAGATCACCCTCCAGGGTTAAAAGGCACCTGAGCCTGATCCAAGCACCCTCAGGTCATCCTTCGGGGTTAAAAAGGCACCTGACGACTCTCAACTCCCAGGTCACCCTCCGGGGTTCAAAAGGCTCTCAACGGCCTCAACTTTACCTCAGCGGCTTCATCACAGCCTCAACGGCTTCATCACAGCCTCAGCGGCTTCAACTCTGCATTAGCGGCCAATGGCCAATCGGGTAATACCTTCGTTTAAATTGTACACTTGCAACATATCGCTGGTTACTTTCAGGTATCAAGAAGCCCCAAGATAGCTCACAGCTGGGAGAGGCTAACTCCTCAGCTCACAGTTGATGGGCACCCACCTCTAAACTTCACGCCAAAAGTAAAGAGCCCCTCCAAGCTCACCAACAAATGCCACAAATGTGGAGCCTCCCAAAACAAAGCAGAAGGAGACAAATTCCTCCAACAAAGAGCTAAGTACACTACAAGAAAAAGTTTCTTTTCATTAGTATCTAAATGCATTATGGGAAAACCAACCATTCAAAAGGCTCTCGACGGTCCTGTGATCAAAAAGTCACCCTCGGGTTGGCCGCGAAACCCCAACGGTGGTTCAAGACCTATGATTCCAGCGACCTCGAGTCACCCCTCGGGCCAGCCACGAAACCCCCGAGGTGGTTTCGGAGTAGCTCGACGGTATGGTGGCTAACGAATACCACTCGGCCTGGCTAGCATACACCCCAAGTTGGTTCAAATCCCTAAAAGCTCGTACCCGCTCGAGTCACCTCCCAGACCAGCACACAGACACCTGAGGCAATTTTATTTCAGCCCCCGTGGCTCTATTTCCGCTTCGGCAATTTTATTTCAGCCTCAATGGCTTATCTTTGCCTCCGCAGCATTATTGCAGCCTCAACGGCTCCCTCTGTCTCAGGAGCATCATTGCAGCTTCATTGGCTCTCTACTTCAACGGCATGTGACGGGGACCCACATCCAAACTTTATGTCAAAAGTTAAAGACCCCAAAGTCAGGTGGAGATCAGTCACTTGGGAGGTGACACCCCTTTCGTCTTGCTGGAGTGGGCCCGCTTCGTCTCAAGGGCGAAGGGGTATCTGATGTGGCTGATCTAGAGAACCGTGAAAGAAAAACTGACGAAGCCCCTTTCGGCCTCAGCTCCCAACATCCATCCACTGCATTGCTCCCAGTTGCAACATGCATCTCGTCATAATGAAGAAAGAGAACAAAACAAAAAAAATGGCCACGATGAGTGCGTGGGCTCTCCCAAGGGCCACCTTCCGTCATTAATGTCCGATGGTCAAGGGCATTTAATGGTACGGTCATAATGACTTGGAGGTCATTTATGGCTGCCATGATGGTCCCATCGGCCTCAAACATGTTCCACCTTCGACCCCGAGACCCCCTCTCGGTTTCGGCCTCAAGTCTCAACCCCTGAGACCCCCTCTCGGTCTCGGCCTCAAGTCTCAACCACCGAGACCCCCTCTCGGTCTCGGGCCACATGAACAGTGTTTCAACACTGAGGGTGTTTCAACCCTGAGACACCCTCGGCTTGTCGCACCAAGGCACTTAAGGCCACGTGCATTTATTACTCTAAGGCATTTATTGTCTTATTCATTCCCCTATGTTGCCGCCAAATCACTTTTGAGGAGCGTCAAGCGACATAAATGCTTCGTTGGCCTTCAGAGGAATGATAGGGACCGCCTCCTTCAGCCAGAAACCTGCAAGAAAAGTCCCGGACTGGTAGTTCCGACGGGGACCCTCCGACGCTCAAGTCAGCGATCTGGAGAACAAAAATTTTTTAATGAAAGAGTAGAGATTGAGCCCTCTCTCCCCTCGTTGGGGATTGGGGTCTTTATATACCTGTTCGAGGGTCCCTCTTACCCTTCACTGGTAACAGCCGAGTAATATATTCCGTTCTTCGTAGGTGGGCATATTAACTGCTAAACGTATGTCATAAGTACGCCTCTTAATTTTTTGGAAACCGTCGCCGTTGCCGAGACCGACGCCGTGTCGAAGCAGGCCATTGCCGAAGCCGACGCTAACGCCGTTGCTGAGATCGACGCCGAGATGGGCGGAGTGCGCCAGACCGTGTGACATTGAGCTCGCGATTGGGTCCCAAGGCACAACCGTTGGAGGGAGAAGGATGATGTTGAGTTGAAGCCAACTGTCCCTCGTAGAGTGTCGAGTATGGAGTGCTTGTGTGGCCCTGCTCATGCCCTTGGATGAGCTTGCATGGAACTATTCATGGCGAGGGAGCTTGGCAGCTTGGAGCTGTCGGCCATGGAGCTGTCGGCCATAGAGCTCTCGGCCTTGGAGGCATCGGCCATGGAGCTGTCGGCCATGGAGCTATCGGCCTGAGAGCTATCGGCTTAGAGCTGTCGGCCATGGAGCTGTCGGCCTTTGGGGCCGACGGTCTTCGAGGTGCCGGCCTTGGGGTGCCGGTCTTGGAGGTGCCGGCGTTGGAGGTGCCGGTCTTGGAGGTGCCAGCCTTGGAGGTGCCGGTCTTGGAGCTGTCGACCTTTGGGACCGACGGTCTTCGAGGTGCCGGCCTTGGAGGTGCCGGTCTTGGAGGTGCCGGCCTTGAAGGTGTCGGTCTTGGAGCTGTCGGCCTTTGGGGCCGACGGTCTTCGAGGTGTCAGCCTTGGAGGTACCAGTCTTGGAGGTACTGGCCTTAGAGGTGCTGGTCTTTGAGGTGCCGGCCTTGGAGGTGCCGGTCTTTGGGGCCGACGGTCCTCAAGGTGCCGGCCTTGGAGGTGCCGGTCTTAGAGCTGTCGGCCTTTGGGGTCGACGGTCTTGGAGGTGCCGGCCTTGGAGGTGCCGGCCTTGGAGGTGCCAGTCTTGGAGGTGCCGGCCTTAGAGGTGCCGGTCTTGGAGCTGTCGGCCTTTGGGGCCAACGGTCTTCGAGGTGCCGGCCTTGGAGGTGCCGGTCTTGGAGGTGCCAGCCTTGGAGGTGCCGGTCTTGGAGCTATCGGCCTTTGGGGCTGACGGTCTTCGAGGTGCCGACCTTGGAGGTGCCGGTCTTGGAGGTGCCGGTCTTTGGGGCCGATGGTCTTTGAGGTGCCGGCCTTGGAGGTGCCGGTCTTGGAGGTGCCGGTCTTTGGGGCCGATGGTCTTCGAGGTGCCGACCTTAGGGGTGCCAGTCTTGGAGGTGCCGACCTTGGAGGTGCCGGTCTTGGAGCTGTCGGTCTTTGGGGCCGACGGTCCTCAAGGTGCCAGCCTTAGGGATGCCGGTCTTGGAGGTGCCGGCCTTGGAGGTGCCGGTCTTGGAGCTGTAGGCCTTTGGGGTCAACGGTCTTCGAGGTGCCGGCCTTGGAGGTGTCGGTCTTGGAGGTGCCGTCCTTGGAGGTGCCGGTCTTGGAGCTGTCGACCTTTGGGGCCGACGGTCTTCGAGGTGCCGGCCTTGGAGGTTCCGGCCTTGGAGGTGCCGGTCTTGGAGGTGCCAGCCTTGGAGGTACCGGTCTTGGAGCTGTCGGCCTTTGGGGCCGACGGTCTTCGAGGTGCCGGCCTTGGAGGTGCCGGTCTTGGAGCTGCCAGTCTTGGGGCATTCGGCCTTTGGGCCGTCCAAAAAAAATTTTATTCTCCATGGGGTCAATTGGCTCCATCAAATGCCCTCCACACTCCTTGAGCTTGCGTGCCCTGCATCAGCTAAGCGAAAGGAGTGTAGAACTTCAAGAAATTTTTAAAGGCAAATTGATTACCTCACGCCCGCCACTGGAAGCAGCGTACGCTAACTTTTTTGGGGGGATGCTCGTTAGTTATCCGTTGAGGCAAAGTTGAGGCCGTCGAGAACCTTTCGAACCCCGGAGGGTGACCAGGGGATGCTTGGGCCAGGCTCAGGTGCCTTTTTCTTTAAAGATATTGGTCTCCTTTTGCAGGGTTGATGCCTCCCAGGAAACTCTGTTGATTGAAATCCGCAGGTCTTGAGCTTGAGGGTGCCGACACGGAGCCGGTCTTGAGTGCCGACGCGGAGTCGGTCTTGGTGGTTTTCCTGTAACGCATCCACACTAATGAAAAGAAACTTTTTTCTCAATGTAGTATACTTAGCTTTTTCGCAGCTGTTTTCCTTCGCGGGTCTTTGGTGCCGACGCGGAGCCGGTCTTCTGTGCCGACGCGGAGGCCGGTCTTTGGTGCCGATGCGGAGGCCGGTCTTTATGCCTGGCTGGCCATGGCTTTTTGGTGCCGATGCGGAGGTCAGTCTTCTGTTGTCTTTGGTGCCTGGCTGGCCAGGCTTTTTGGTGCCAACGCGGAGGTTGGTCTTTGGTGCGACGCGGAGGCCGGTCTTCTATGCCGACGTGGAGGCCGTCTTTGTGCCTGGCTGGCCAGGGCTTTTTGGTGCCGACGCGGAGGTCGGTCTTTTGTTGTCTTTGGTGCCTGGCTGGCCAGGGCTTTTTGGTGCCGACGCGAGGTTGATCTTTGGTGCGACGCGGAGGCCGGTCTTCTGTACCGACGTGGAGGCCGGTCTTTGTGCCTGGCTGGCCAGGGCTTTTTGGTGCCGACGCAGAGGTCGGTCTTCTGTTGTCTTTGATTCCTGGCTGGCCAGGGCTTTTGGTGCCGATGTGGAGGTTGGTCTTCGGTGCCGATGCGGAGGCCGGTCTTCTATGCCGACGCGTAGGCCGGTCTTTTGTGCCGACGTGGAGGCTGGTCTTTGTGCCTGGCTGGCCAGGGCTTTTGGTGCCGACGCGGAGGTTGGTCTTCTGTGCCGATGCGGAGGCCGATCTTTGGTGCCGACGTGGAGGCCGGTCTTCTGTGCCGACGTGGAAGCCGGTCTTCGGTTGCCGGTGCGGAACCGGTCTTTTTTGCCAGTGCGGAGCCGGTCTTAAGTTGCCGGTGCAGAGCCGATCTTGGTGCCAATGCGGAGCCGGTCTCTGGTGCCAACGCGGAGCCGGTCTTTGGTGCCGATGCGGAGGCGGTCTTAAGTTGCTGGTGCGGAACCGGTCTTAAGTTGCCGGTGCGGAACCGGTCTTTGTTGCCGACGCGGAGCCAGTCTTTATTGCCGATACGGAGTCGGTCTTTGGTCTTTTGAGACGCCAATGCGAGGTTGGTCTTGAATGCTAAGCAGAGTCGGTCTCTCCTGCATGACATTTTTAAGCATCAATGAAAGAAAAAGTCTTAAGTGCAGCGTACTTAGCTCTTGCAGCACCCTTGTTTTTCTTCTGCGGGCTTGAACACTTTCATCCGCTGGTGGTCTGCCCCCTAGGGAATCAAGTTGGTTGGTGAGCTGGCTTTGCTGAATCTTTAGCTCTTTAAGGAGAAATCCTGCAGCACAGCCACTTTTATGGCTCTCCAGCTGCTAGAGATGACTTTGAAACTAGGCTTGCTCGCCTTCTCTTTTCTCTCCATAGCGTTGCAGCGATCATTCTCCATGTTGTGGACATCATTTCCTTTTCCTTCTCTCTACAGGGAGTTAATTCAGAAGGCTGATCAAGCCTTCCCACGGTGAGATCTGTACTGCTGATCCTTTTGGTGATGGAATCTTTACAGGGGATGGCGAGAAGTGATGTCACCGAAGAAAGGATCTTCAAAGTGGAGTTCGGTGCTGAGCTAGACACTCTCTTGGGCTCCGATGAGTTCGAGACACGCTTTAGCAAGGCTTTTGGTGACTTTAACTCCATGGTATTCTAAAGATATGTCGATATGTTCTGGGACATCAAGAAGCTTTTGAACATCGGACTGGAGGCTCAACTGAAGAAGAACCTCATAGTGATTGATAACTTTGTGTACCAATTGGTTCTTCCTAATTCTATGCAAGCATCCTCTGATATAGGAGAAGATTGCCATTGAAATCAAAGAGATTAGCTACCGCTTCCGCATGGGCTCGGGAGCCAAAGGTGTCGTCGCTCGCCGATGCGAGATACGTGGATCCGACCAAATGACCGTGGCCGGGATGGTGGCCACAGCTGGCGATGTTCGTGGGAGGAGTCGGTATGAGCATAGCTTTGGAAGACGATCATTGCAGCAGCCATAGCACAGACTTCCATCGCGTGCACACAACCTCGCGCAGGCAATCCACCTTCCTTCAATTATGTGAATATATTACGTGCATGTAAACCTTACCCAACCAAGGTGGAAGCAAGAGTTGGGGGGGAAAGGAGTTGAGTGAGACGGCTGGGAGCCTTATCCTTGCAATTGCGAAACTGGCACTCGTTTGGTCACTGCGGGGAGAGGCCGGGGGCCGCCTAGAGAGTGAGGCTGTCGTGAAGTCTTGGGCCGTCTAGAGAGAGAGAGGCTGGGAACCGCCGTGGAGGCCGAGGGCCGCCATGGACTTGGGAGCCGCCATGGAGGAAACCAGGGCTGCCGTGATCTGGGGCCGCTGTGGAGTCTCGGGCCGCCGTGGAATTCTTGGGCCGCTATGAGGGGCTTGACCGTTGAGGATGAGAGGCCGCTATGAGGGGCCGTCGTGGGATCCAGAAGCCGTTGTGAAGGGTCGTCGTGGAGGAAGAGGCCATCGTGGGATCTGAAGGCTGCCGTGAAGGGCCGTCATGGAGGAAGAGGCTGTCGTGGGATCCGGAGGCTGCTATGGAGGAAACCGGGGCTGCCGTGATCTGGAGGCTGCATTGGAGTCTTGGGCCTCCATGGAGCCTCGGGGCTACTGAGTGGCCGACGGGCGTTACTTTTGCAACTCATGAACTGCTGCATTTAAGGCTTGAACTTGTTGATTGAGGATGGTCAGCTGGTTAATTAGAACAGCTGAGGTTGGTGGTGAGGAAGGAGCATAGAGAGAGAGTGGTCTTTTGCTGCTCAGGGCTATGCGGATGCCCCTCGGCATGATTAGTGAGGACCTTCGGCACGCGCGTCACCACCATGGCTATCTTAGGGGGGACAAAGACTTATAAGTCAAGGAGACAAAGCTTTCTTTCCTTCAGCACATCCCCCCTACCTGGTGCGCCAATCTGTTGCCGCCAAATCACTTTTGAGGAGCGTCAAGCGATAGAAATGCTTCGTTGGCCTTCAGAGGAATGATAGGGACCGCCTCCTTCAGCCGGAAACCTACAAGAAAAGTCCCGAACCGGTGGTTCTGGCGGGGACCCTCCGACGCTTAAGCCAGTGATCTGGAGAACAGGAATTTTTTAATGAAAGAGTAAAGATTGAGCCCTCTCCCCCTCGTTGGGGGATTGGGGTCTTTATATACCTGTTCGGGGGTCCCTCTTACCCTTCACTGGTAACAGCCAAGTAATATCTTCCGTTCTTCGTAGGTGGGCATATTAACTGCTAAACGTATGTCATAAGTACGCCTCTTAATTTTTTGGAAACCGTCGCCGTTACCGAGACCGACGCCATGTCGAAGCAGGTCGTTGCCGAAGTCGACGCTGACGCCGTTGCTGAGACTGATGCCGAGACCGAGACGGGCGGAGTGCGCCGGACCGTGTGACATTGAGCTCGCGATTGGGTCCCAAGGTACAACCGTTGGGGGGAGAAGGATGATGTTGAGTTGAAGCCAACTGTCCCTCGTAGAGTGTCGAGTATGGAGTGCTTGTGTGGCCCTGCTCATGCCCTTGGATGAGCTTGCATGGCACTGTTCACGGCGAGGGAGCTTGGCAGCTTGGAGGTGTCGGCCATGGAGCTGTCGGCCATGGAGCTATCGGCCATGGACCTCTCGGCCTTGGAGGCGTCGGCCATGGAGCTGTCGGCCTTGGAGCTGTCGGCCATGGAGCTGTCAGCCTTGGAGCTGTCGGCCTTTGGGGCCGACGGTCTTCGAGGTGCCGGCCTTGGGGGTGCCGGTCTTGGAGGTGCCAGCATTGGAGGTGCCGGTCTTGGAGGTGCCGGCCTTGGAGGTGCCGGTCTTGGAGCTGTCGGCCTTTGGGCCCGACGGTCTTGGAGGTGCCGGCCTTGGAGGTGCCGGTCTTGGAGGTGCCGGCCTTGGAGGTGCCGGTCTTGGAGCTGTCGGCCTTTAGGGCCAACGGTCTTCGAGGTGCCGGCCTTGGAGGTGCCGGTCTTGGAGGTGTCGGCCTTGGAGGTGCCGGTCTTGGAGGTGCCGGCCATGGAGGTGCCGGTCTTTGGGGCCGACGGTCCTCAAGGTGCCGGCCTTGGGGTGCCAGTCTTGGAGGTGCCGACCTTGGAGGTGCTGGTCTTGGAGCTGTCGGCCTTTGGGGTCGACGGTCTTCGAGGTGCCGGCCTTGGAGGTGCCAGTCTTGGAGGTGCCGGCCTTGGAGGTGCCGGTCTTGGAGCTGTCGGCCTTTGGAGCTGACGGTCTTGGAGGTGCCGGCCTTGGAGGTGCCGGTCTTGGAGCTGTCGGCCTTTGGGGCCGATGGTCTTCGAGGTGCCGGCCTTGGAGGTGCCAGTCTTGGAGCTGTCGGCCTTTGGGGCCGATGGTCTTCGAGGTGCCAACCTTAGGGGTGCCAGTCTTGAAGGTGCCGGCCTGGAGGTGTCGGTCTTAGAGCTGTCGGCCTTTGGGGCCGACGGTCCTCAAGGTGCCGGCCTTGGGGGTGCCGGTCTTGGAGGTGCCGGCCTTGGAGGTGCCGGTCTTGGAGCTGTCGGCCTTTGGGGTCGACGGTCTTTGAGGTGCCGGCCTTGGAGGTGCCGGCCTTGGAGGTGCCATCCTTGGAGGTGCCGGCCTTGGATGTGCCGTTCTTGGAGCTATCGACCTTGGGGCCGACGGTCTTCGAGGTGCTTGCCTTGGAGGTGTCGGTCTTGGAGGTGCCGGCCTTGGAGGTGCCGGTCTTGGAGCTGTCGGCCTTTGAGGCCGACGGTCTTCGAGGTACCGACCTTGGAGGTGCCGGCCTTGGAGGTGCCGGTCTTGGAGCTGTCGGCCTTTGGGGCCGACGGTCTTCGAGGTGCCGGCCTTGGAGGTGCCGGTCTTGGAGGTGCCGGCCTTGGAGGTGCCGGTCTTGGGGCCGTCCAAAAAATTTTTATTCTCCATGGGGTCAACTGGCTCCATCACCCTGTATTAAGGCATTTATGGCTACCATGATGGCCCCATCGGCCTCGGACATGTTCCACCTTCGACCCCGAGACCCCCTCTCGGTCTCGGCCTCAAGTCTCAGACACCGAGACCCGGTCTCGGACCTATTCCCCCTCGGCCTCGGACCTTTTTCCCTTTAGCCTCGGACTTGTTCCCTCTCGGCCTCGGCTCCCGCAGCCACGTCATATCTCTCGCACCAAGGCACTTAAGGCCACGTGCATTCATTACTCTAAGGCATTTATTGCCTTATTCATTCCCCTATATTAAGGCATTTATGGCTGCTATTAGACCCTTGAAGCACGCACTGCGCGCAGCAATGACCCATGCGGCGCAGCCTCGCGCATGGGGCGGGAGTTGGGCGTGATGTCGGACATCTCGCCTTGGACGACCCGAAAGATGGTGATAACTTGTGCGTGCACTCTGGCGGGAGCGCCTAGTGCTCGCACTAGCGGGACCCTGATATGCGACAGCACAATAGGGTGCACGCATTGGCGGGAGTTGCGGCACGGTGCGGAACATGCACGCATGACGGTTACTCCACGGGCGCACTCCAGCAAACGTGGACGATATGCGGCAGCGCAGCAGGGCGCGCACATTGGCGGGAGTTGCGGCACGATGCGGACCGTGCACGCATGATGGTTACCCCACGGGCGCACTCCAGCGAACATGGACGATATGCGGCAGCGCAGTAGGGTGCGCACATTGGCAGGAGTTGCGGCATGGCGCGGAACGTGCACGCATGGCGGTTACCCGGGAGTTGCGGCATGGCGCGGAGCATGGCACGCACATCTTGGAGCGATTAGGCAACGTGGCGCGACCCATCCACACTCTTGACCGGTGCACGAATTCGACGCTACATGGGCATAGTGGGTCTTGTACATGGCCGCGCGCATCGAACACGCGGCACGGGGCTGGATTGCCAGCAACCCTACATGGCTGGGGGTGTTAGCCACAGTTGCCTATTTATTGGGACTTTGCAGGCGGCTGAGACACAGAGCGTGTTGTGATCCAGTTAGCCTCGCAATGATGTATTCCTTTTGTTGAGATAATAAAAGGTTCGGATTTCTCCGGTAATTAAGTGGTGCCTGTGCATAGTTACCTTCTCTCTTTTCTGCGGGTGCTAGCTTTGGATGACTTAAATACTTGCTGCCTTGTGTGATTGCCTTTGGGTCAACTAACACTTGTGCAGGTTGGGAATCGGCTGACTAAGTGGGGCGACTTAGTGCCATCACACGGCAAAAATTTAGATACCATTTTTGCTGCGTGACAGTTGGTATCAGAGCCTCATTGACGGGGGCTCGCTGAAGCAATGAACGAGCTGCGTGAAAGATTCAAGGCTCTTGAACACTTTGTGGGAAGTGTCCCACCAAGTGAGGATGATGGCTCGGGATCTTCACTGCTCACCCAAATTGAGAGAATGGCGGAGCAACTTGGAGCTCTTAACATCTCTTATTCTTCCTTTGTACAGGAAACAGAAGCTCGCTTTGGTGCTGCCAAAGATGATCATGTTGCCTCGGTTGAATCGGTAAAAGTCGGCCAGGGGAGCCTGGACAATATTGTCAAAGATGCCGTGGGGAGCATCAACTCGGTGCGGGATGAGATCACTTTGGTAAAGCGTGCTTTGAACAGCCCTCGGGATCCAGGTGCTGGTTGGAAGATCAAGGTGCCTGAGCCAAAATCATTCGGCGGAAGTCAAAATGCTAAGGAGTTGGAAAACTTCTTGTGGAATATGGAGCAGTATTTTAAAGCTGCTCGTATTCCTGAGACGGAGAAGGTAAACATCACTGGAATGTACCTTTCAGGTGACGCCAAGCTTTGGTGGTGAACTCGGATGGCCGATGATGCTAATGCTGGAAGACCCATTATTGACACTTGGGAGACCCTCCGGAAGGAACTGAAGGATCAATTTTTGCCATGCAACACTGCTTGGGTTGCTCGGGATGCTCTTAAAAAGCTGAGATAGACGGGAACTGTCCGTGATTATGTGAAGGAATTTACCTCCTTGATGCTTGACATCAAGGATATGTCCGAATCTAACAAGCAGTTCAATTTCCTATCCGGCTTGCAGGGTTGGGCGCACACGGAGTTGCGGCGTCTAGGCGTGAAGGACCTACCTTCAGCCATTACTACTGCGGATAGGCTTGTAGACTATCGGATTCCTCATGCCAACTTGTCCCACTCCGACAAGAAGAAAGGCGGTGATGGGAAGAAGGTGAAATCTTCTTAGTACAAGGAGAAGAAGAAGCCCGATGGCAAGGGCAAGAAGACAGAGGATATTAAACAAAATGTGGCGGCTAATGTGTCCAACTGCAACAAGGGATGCTTTATTTGCAACGGTCCTCACCAGGCAAAGGATTGCCCAAAGAAGGAGCGGTTGAATGCTCTATTGTTGCAGGAGGAGATGACCCAGGCGGCCTCTGCAACAATGAGCGAGACTTCAAGAGTCAATCCTCTGCAACTCTTGAATGCTATCTCATCTGAGAAGCAATTGTCTATCGCGGGGCTGATGCACCTGATGGTGAAACTAAACGGGAAGGAGGTGAAGGCGATGCTGGACACGGGAGCAACCAGCAATTTCCTATCCCAAAAGACTGTGGCAAGACTCGGTATATCGGTGTCCCAAAGCTCCTATAAAATGATGGCTGTCAACTCAGGAGCCATGCCGGTCTTTGGTACTGCCACGACGACCCTTCGGGTTGGTTCATGGGAAGGTGAGTCCAACCTGACCATAGTCCCACTTGATGACTTTGAGTTAATACTTGGAATCGAATTTTTTGTGCGGGCTAAAGTAACTTTGATGCCTCATTTGTGTGGCATGATGGTGAACGATGAAAAATCTCCTTGTTTTGTGAAAGCGGAGTTTGTGGGCCAAAAGGAGAGGCAATGTGCGTTGGTGATGGCCAAACAACTCAAAGCGGGCCTAAAGCGGGTGAAATTACATATGTTGCTGCTCTCTTTGAGATGAAGCGTTATCGAGGTACCTGATGAAATCGCACGGGTTTTGGAAGACTTTGGCGATACCATGCCACCTGAGCTGCCAAAAGTACTCCCACCGCGACGGTCTGTCGATCATAAGATTGAGCTGGAACCGGGTGCATGGCCTCCAGCAAAGGCCCCATATCGGCTTGCCCCGACTGAATTAACAGAACTTCGGAGGCAACTCGATGACTTGTTGGCTTCAGGCTTCATTGTGCCATCAAAGTCCCCTTACGTGCCCCAGTTTTATTTCAAAAGAAGCAAGACGGGTCTCTGCGGATGTGCATCGATTATCGAGCACTAAACAAAGTGACAGTGAAAAATAAGTATCCAGTGCCAAATGCAGCAGATCTATTTGATCGGTTATCAAAAGCTTGCTACTTTACAAAGCTGGATCTGCGATCGGGTTATTGGCAGGTGCGCATTGCTGAAGGTGATACGGCAAAGACAACCTGTGTCACTCGGTATGGTTCATTCAAATTTCTTGTTATGCCTTTCGGCTTAACTAATGCCCCTGCTACATTTTGCAATCTGATGAATGATGTATTATATGAGTTCTTGGACCGATTTGTGGTCGTATATCTTGATGATATTGTTATATACTTGGAGTCCCTAACCGATCATGTAAATCATTTGAAGCAAGTATTCTCACAGCTTAGAGAATACAAACTCTATGTCAAGAAAGAAAAATGTGAGTTTTGCAGGACGGAGGTAATGTTCTTAGGCCACTGGGTGGGTCAAGGACATATTCGGATGGATGAACGCAAGATACGGGCTATCATCAGTTGGGCAGTGCCCACCAAGGTACCTGAGCTTCGCTTTTCTTGGGTTGGCTAATTATTATCGGAAGTTTATTTGTGGGTATTCGAAGTTGGCTAGTCCTTTAACTGATCTGCTCAAGAAGACTCGGAGTTGGGCATGGACGCCGGCTTGCCAAAAAGCTTTCGATAAGCTTAAAGAAGCCATCTCAACAGAACCAGTGTTGAAGCTCCCGGTGTTCGATAGGCCGTTCGAAGTTCATACTGATGCCTCGACTGTGCCATTGGTGGGGTGTTGGTACAAGAGGGACACCCCATTGCCTTCGAAAGCTGGAAATTGAAGGATGTGAGCAACGGTATTCGCCCATGAGAAAGACTGCGGTGATACATTGCCTTGATACTTGGAGGCATTATCTTTTGGGGACCAAGTTCAAGGTGGTTACAGACAATGTGGCAAATACATATTTCAAAACACACAAAAAGCTTACTCCAAAGCAGGCTCGTTGGCAGGAATTTCTTGCGGAATTTGATTTTGTTTGGGAGCATAAACCAGGCAAACAAAATCAAGTGGCTGATGCATTGAGTCGCAAGGAGATCCAGCATTATGTTGCTGCCTTGACGGTGTGCAGACAAACTTTCTTGACCGAGTAAAGGAGCAAAGCTACCTGGATCAGACCTACACCAAACTCAGGGACGGGTAAAAGATGGTCTGGTAAGACATTTTTGGCTTGAAAATGATCTTTTGGTTGCTAAAGGGGGCAGACTTTTTGTCCCCAGTTCTGGTGGCTTGAGACAGGAACTCATGCGGGAGACTCATGACACCCAATGGGCCGGACACCCGGGTGTAGAGCGAATGGTGGCGCTCCTGTCTAACTCCTACTACTGGCCGAAGATGGGAGAAGACATCGAGATGTATGTACGGACTTGCCGGGTTTGTCAGCTTGACAAGACGGAGAAAAAGAAAAGGCTGGGCTACTTCAACCCTTGCCCATCCCAGAAAAGCCGTGGATGTCTATATCCATGGACTTTATTTCTGGGTTGCCGATGGTGGACGAATGCGATCAATCTTGGTGATCGTGGATAGATTCTCAAAATATGTGGTGTTTGTAGCAGCACCACATAAGTGCCGGCCGATGTTGCAGCGGAATTATTCTTCAAACATGTGGTAAAGTTTTTGGGTTGCCTAACGATATTGTGAGTGACAGGGATCCTTGGTTCACAGGCAGATTTTGGACTGCTCTCTTCAATTGATGGGTTCAGAGTTGAAGTTTTCTACGGCCAATCATCGCAGACTGATGGCCAAACCGAGCGCATCAATGCACTCTTGGAAGAATACCTGCGGCACTTTGTGATGGCTAGTCAGAAAAATTGGGTTAGTTTACTTGATGTTGCCCAATTTTGCTATAATGTGCATAGGTCTTCGGCAACCTTGATGAGCCCAGCAGAGTTGGTTATGGGGCAGCAGCCATTGATGCCCTTAGAGGTGGCTTATTCAAAGCATCAAGGAAGTTGCCCAGCTGCCTATCGATTCGCCCGGGAGAAACATGAGCTGATACTTCAAGCTACATATAGCTTAATGAAGGCAGCTAGGCGGATGAAAAAGTATGCTGACCAACATCGAACGCCCTTAGAGTTTAACGTGGGAGATAAAGTGTTGCTGAAACTCACCCCACAAATATGGAAAAAGATAACCAGCAAGCGTTATCATAGAGGGCTGGTCCAGAGGTATGACGGACCATTTGATGTGATGAAGAAGGTGGGAAAAGTAGCTTACAGACTGAGGTTACCTGAGCGACTCAAGGTACATCCTACCTTTCATGTTAGCTTTCTAAAACCATTTTATGAAGCTGCTATAGGAAGGCAACAGATGCAGCGAGCCCCTCCAACGATCCGGAAACAATTTGACAAGGAAGTGGAGCAAATCCTTGATCATCGGACGTTGGGGCAAAGCAAGAAAAATAGGCGGACGGATTATCTTGTGCAATGGAAAGGGAGCAGCATCGCTGATGCTACTTGGGAGAGAGACACGACCCTATGGCAATTTGAAGACCAGATCAAGCAGTACTTGGACTCTGCGCCGACAAGGGCGTCGGCTTCATCTGGTCGGGGTGTTTGTCAGACCCTTGAAGCGCGCACTGCGCGCAGCAACGACCCATGCGGCGCAGCCTCGCGCATGGGGTGGGAGATGGGCATGATGTCGGACATCTCGCCTTGGACGACCCGAAAGATGGTGATACCTTGTGTGTGCACTCTGGCGGGAGCGCCTAGTGCTCGCACTGGTGGGACCCTGATATGCGGCAGCACAGCAGGGTGCGCGCATTGGCGGGAGTTGCGGCACGGTGCGGAACGTGCACGCACGACGGTTACTCCACGGGCGCACTCCAGCGAACGTGGACGATATGCGACAGCACAGTAGGGCACGCGCATTGGCGGGAGTTGCGGCACGATGTGGAACATGCACGCATGACGGTTACCCCACGGGCACACTCCAACGAACGTGGACGATATGCGGCAGCGCAGTAGGGCGCGCGCATTGGCAGGAGTTGCGGCACGGCGCAGAACGTGCATGCATGGCGGTTACCTGGGACTTGTGGCATGGCGCGGAGCGTGGCATGCACGTCCTGGAGCGGTTAGGCAATGTGGCGCGACCCATCCACACTCTTGACTGGTGCACGACTTCGACGCTACATGGGCGTAGTGGGTCTTGTACATGGCCGCGCGCATTGGACACGCGACACGGGGCTGGATTGCCAGCAACCCTACGTGGCTGGGGTGTCAGCCATAGTTACCTATTTATTGGGACTTTGCAGGCGGCTGAGACACAGAGCGTGTTGTGATCCAGTTAGCCTTGCAATGATGTATTCCTTTTGTTGAGATAATAAAAGGTTCGGATTTCTCCGGTAATTGAGTGGTGCCTGTGCATAGCTACCTTCTCTCTTTTCTGCGGGTGCTAGCTTTGGATGACTTAAATACTTGCTGCCTTGTGTGATTGCCTTTGGGTCAACTAACACTTGTGCAGGTTGGGAATCGGCTGACTAAGTGGGTCAACTTAGTGCCATCACATGGCAAAAATTTAGATACCATTTTGTTGCATGACAGCTGCCATGATGGCCCCATCAGCCTCGGACATGTTCCACCTTCGACCCCCGAGACCCTCTCGGTCTCGGCCTCAGGTCTCAACCCCGAGACCCCTTTTGGTTTCGGCCTCAAGTCTCAACCCCGAGACCCCTTTTGGTTTCGGCCTCAAGTCTCAACCACCGAGACCCCCTCTCAGTCTCGGACCGACCTGTTCCCCTCGACCTCGGACCTTTTTCCCCTCGGCCTCGGACCTTTTTCCCTCTCGGCCTTAGCTCTCATAGCCACGTCATATCTCTCGCACCAAGGCACTTAAGGCCACGTGCATTCATTACTCTAAGGCATTTATTGCCTTATTCATTCCCCTGTATTAAGGCATTTATGGTTGCCACGTTGGCCCCTTCGACCTCAGACGTGCTCGGCTTCTTCCCTCGACATGAATAGCGCTCAGCCTCGGTAGTGAACAGTGCCATGCAATGAATAGCGCTCGGCCTCGGTAGTGAACAGTGCCATGCAAGTGAACAGTGCCATACAAGTATTCACCCTTGGCCTTTTCTGAAGCTCATCCAAGGGCATGAACAGTGTCACGCAAGCACTCTATAATCAATGCTACGAGAGATAGTTGGCTTCAACTCAACATCATCTTTTCCTCAACGGCTGTACCTTGGGACCCACATGACTAACTTTATCACCCATCGCTGTCCGCGCAGGACAATCAAAAAGGTGACGTAGCGGACACATCTGGCAAGCACCGTAACAATCGGCCATGCCCTGCAGCCACCTACTCTAACGGGACATGGCCTGCAGCTTGACATGTCACATGGAGGTAAGCTCCATTGTGCTGCCATCAATTAATGCTCTGACAAGTGATCACGCCCCAAGCCCACGGCTCCGGGCATCTATAAAAAGGGTAAGAAGGACCCCAACCAGGTAACACTAAGAACTCCAAGAACTGAGAACGTACTACACTCTTAACACTCATTCTTGCCCACAGAGAGCACGGCTCTAAGCCTCTCCCTTCTTCTCTCTTTCGAGCTTCCTTAAGCTTACGGTTGTTGCCCAGAGCACTGACTTGAGCATTGAAGGGTCCCCGCCAGAATCTTCGGCCTTCGAGACTTGTTTGCAGGCCCACAGGCGCAAGGAGCTCGCCGGAGGATCCCGAGCCCGTTGGAGAAGGCGACCGGATGCTCACAGACACTCGGGGACGGTGATTTGGCATCAACAGTTAGCTTTCTTAGGATGTTAATTGTGATAAATCTATTCTCATATTTGAACCATAGTCATAATATTCCTTGAATAATTGAAAAAATTCGCAAATCATCATCAATTTTTCTCAACCAAATGATTATCCAAATTATTCTTCAAAAACAAATTGACCATGACTATTTCATTATTCTCAAATTATATGTAATTATATAATTTATTCATAAATTATTCTTTGCTAATTCAAGAAATCATTATATATTGTAAATTGCAGTAACATATATTACTAGAGGTGATTTTTTTATTATCGTTTTTTACTTTTACCTCTCCTATAAATTTTTACCTTTTTATTTCAAATTATTATATTCGATTGAATTGTTTCTGAATATCAAAATTGTAATTATGTTTTTGACTGGTCTCAGAAAGGCGTTGGGACTGGTCAGGCTTGATGGAAGGTGATGCTGCCAAATCACCCCCCTCAAACATCCGCGAGCGTTCGGTCGCCTTCTCCAGCGAGCCTGAGATCTTTCAACGAGCTTCTCGTGTCTGCTGCAAAAAGTCTCGGGGGCCAGAGATTCCAGCAGGGACCCTTCGATGCTCAAGTCAGTGCTCTGGGCAGCAGCCGTGAGCTTGAGGAAGCTTGAAAGAAAAAGAGAGAGAGGCTCAGAGAAGAGCTCTCTGTGAGCAAAAATGAGCATTTAAGAGAATTGTTATGGTTATCAGTCCTTAGTTACCTGATCGGGGGTCCATCTTACCCATTTGATAGGTGCTTAGAGTTTGTCTAGCTTGAGTGGTTGAGGCCTCGTAATGATGACTTTGATGGGTGAAGTGTCAAGCTGATGTCTGTGAGGCATGGGGTTCTGCCACTTGTCAGAGCATTTAAGGTGATGGCAGGGCTTGCTCCCTCCTTTGGCATGTCAGGGCTGCAGGTTAAATCCCATCAAAGTGGGTGGCTGCAGCTGGTTGGTGGGTCAAGTTCCGTCAGAGTGGGTGGCCATTTGATTTGACCATTGCAGGGAAGAGAGATAAAAGGTGGTGAAGTCTCATCACCATCATGAGCCACACATCCGTCTAAGATGGAAGAGTTGGGATTTGAAGCTAGTTGTCCCTTGTAAAGTGTTGATTATAGAGTGCTTGCATGGCACTGTTCATGGCCGGGGCCGAGGTGGCCGAGCACGTGACCTTTATGAGGCCATAAATGCCTTTGTGCGAGAGACATGATGCGGCTGTGGAAGCCGAGACAGGGCGACTTGAATAAGAGGGCCGACTTGAATGAGACGGGGCTAACTTAAATGAGAGGACCGACTTAAATGAGACGGGGCCGACTTGAACGAGAGGGCCAATATGAATGAGGCGGGACCGACTTGAATGAGAGGGCCGACTTGGAAGAGGTCGGGACAGGACGATGCCGAGGCGGGGCCGACTTGAATGAGATGGCCGACTTGAATGAGGTTGGGCTGACTTGGAAGAGGCCGGGACAGGACGACCGACTTGAATGAGAGGGCCGACTTAAATGAGGCGGGGCGATTTGGAAGAGGCCGACTTGAATGAGGCAGGGCCGACTTAAATGAGAGGGAGCCGACTTGAATGAGAGGCCGACTTGAATGAGAGGGGGCCGACTTAAATGAGGCGGGGCCGACTTGGAAGAGGCCGGGACGAGGCCAACTTGGACTTCTCCCTTCCTTCGCATCCGTGACGCTCCACTCCATTAGATGTTGGCCTACGTTGCAGCCATAAATGCGGGGAGAGAATAAGGCAATAAATGCCTTAGAGCCCGTGGCCTTTATGAGGCCATAAATGCTTTGGTCTGAAAGACATAACATGGCTGTGAAGCTGAACGGGAGTGCCGAGGCGAAGCTGGTCGAGCGGGAGTGCCGGGGCGAAGCTGGCCGAACGGGAGTGCCGGGGCAAAGCTATCGAGTGGGAGTGCCGCGGCAAGATTTCCGTGGCCTAGCGGGGGCCGGGGCCGACTAGGACTTTTTTCTCTCCTTTTCTTACATGGCACTCCATTCCAATAAATGCTAGCCAAGTCATTATTACTGTTTCCGCACCATTAAATGCTCACGTCATTCTCCACCATTAAATGCTCCTTTTGATTTGACTACTGGCCATTAATGACTGAAGGTGGCCTTTTAAAGAACCCCCGCACGTGACGTGGCCCTTTTTCCTTTTTGTTCTCTTTCTTACGAGATACTTGTTGCAGTTGGGAGCAATATCGTGGATGAAATATTTAATACCCATCATGCCCTTTGAAAAGAAAGCCAAGTAGAATAGTGAGGCCGCCTATGAATTAAGCGTCCAGGAAGGCCCGCGGCCGCCTAAGAAAATCGTCTGAAAATTGCTGTCTTGAGAGGATGTCATCCAAAAATTGTTGCCTTTATTTCCCATGGGGTCAACTAGCCCCATCAAATGCCCCCCACACTCCTTGAGCTTGTGTGTTGTGCATCAGTTAAGCGAAAGGAGTGTAGAACTTTAAGAAATTTTGGAGGTAAATTAATTACCTTATGCCCTCCACTTAAAGCAGCGTACGCCAATTTCTGGGGGTATGCTCGTCAATCAGCCGCTGAGGCAAAGATAAAGACATTGAGACCGCAATAATGCGGCTGAGGCAGAGATAAAATTGCCGAAACAGAAATAGAGNATTAAGCGTCCAAGAAGGCCGACGCGGCCGCTTAGGAAAATCGTGTGGAAATTGCTGTCTTGAGAGGATACCATCCAAAAATTGTTGCCTTTATTGCCAATGGGGTCACTGGCCCCATCAAATGCACCCCATACTTCTTGAGCTTGTGTGCGGCGCGTCAGCTAAGCGAAAGGAGTGTAGAACTTTAAGAAATTTTGAAGGTAAATTAATTACCTTATACCCGCCACTTAAAGCAGTGTACGCCAATTTTTGGGGGTATGCTCGTCAATCAGCTGCTGAGGCAAAGATAAAGCCATTGAGACCGCAATAATGCGGCTGAGGCAGAGAAAATTGCTGGAACAGAAATAGAGCCATGAGGCTGCAATGATGCCGCTGAGGCTGAGATAAAATTGAAGCAGAAATAGAGCCGTGGAGGCTGCAATGATGCCGCTGAGGCTAAGATAAAATTGCTGAAGCAGAAATAGAGCCGTGGAGGCTGCAATGATGCCGTTGAGGTAGAAATGACACCGCTGAGGCAGAGATAAAGCCGTTGAGGCTGCAATGATGCCGCTGAGGCAGAGATAAAGCCAATGAGGCTGAGATAAAATTGCCGAAGCAGAAATAGAGCAGTGGGGCTAAAATAAAATTGCCTCGAGTGTTTATGTGCTGGTTCGGGAGGTGACTCGAGCGGGTACGGGCTGTTAGGGACTTGAACCGACTCGGGGGCGTATGCTAGCCAGACCGAGTGGTGTCCCATTAGCCGCGATGCCGTCGAGCTCCTTCGGAACCACCTTGGGTGTTTGTGTGCTGGTCCGGAAGATGACTCAAGCGGGTACGGGCTGTTAGGGACTTAAACTGACTCAGGGGCGTATGCTAGCCAGACCGAGTGGTGTCCCGTTAGCCGCGATGCCGTCAAGCTCCTTCAAAACTGCCTTGGGTGTTTGCGTGCTGGTTCAGGAGGTGACTCAAGCGGGTACGGGCTGTTAGGGATTTGAACCGACTTGGGGCGTATGCTAGCCAGGCCAAGTGGTATTCGTTAGCCACGATGCCGCTGAGCTCCTTCGAAACTGCCTTAAGTACTTGTGTGCTGGTCCGGGAGGTGACTCGAGGTCGCTGGAACCATAGGTCTTGAACCGTCGTGGGGGTTTCGTGGCCGGCCCGGGGGTGACCTTATGATCGCAGGACCATTGAGAGCCTTTTTTGAGAGGTTAATTTTGTCGGGTTTCATGTAATGCATTCATACACTAATGAAAAGAAACTTTTTTCTCAAAGTGTAGTATACTTAGCTTTTTTGTAGATGTTTTCCTTTGCGTCGTATTCGGTGTCGACGTCGATTACAGGCTTGAGAGTTTTTTCTTTAAAGAAATTGGTCTTCTTCTGCTGAGTTGATGACCTGCCCCCCAGGAAACTATGTTGATTGAAGGTGGGGGGCGCCGAAATCCAAGGGCAACTGGAATGGAATCCGCATGAGGTCTTGGGCTCGGATTGGCTCTGGGTGTAGCAAAGAGGAAGAGAAAGGGGGAGAGAGGGAAAGGGTGGAGTCAATAGTCAAAGCCCTTTATCTTTATTTCCCACCTTACATTAATAGTATCAGCACGCCTCGACTTATCACCATCAGGAATTAAAATGCACATAAATACTTGAGGTGACTAGGAGTTAGGATTTGGGTGGCAAGTACTGACGCTCTTGCCAGCTAACGAGCCTGAGCCTTAAATTGCCGATGAGCTTGAGTTTGAGGTTGCTCTGATACCGCTGAGCTCCAGAGAAATATGATAGTGGTGATTCTCTCGCTGGGGATATCTCTCACCGGATGGATGGTGGATGGCTTAAGCGATAACTAAAGGACCAGCATGGGCTCTTGTTTGTTGCTATGAGGCCACGAAATATTGCTCCCATAGCTTTTGGGCAGCTGCCATTGATGTTTGGACTTGCAAAGTAAGGGTGGCACGATGCTTTGCCTGAATGGCTCGAGATAGTGGTGATGATGGGGCAGAGAGCCAGCCTCTTGCCGGTCAGCTCATTGAGGGTGCCCTCCCAGCGTTACTGGCGGAAGCTCCATGGGTCTTTGTCATCACCATATTTTTATCCACCATTATTGTCGTAGAGAGAGTGAGAGCTTGTAGCTTAGTGTCACAGAACTCTGCTTTCTCCCCCTTCCTGGCACACCAATCTGATGCTGCCAGATCACTCCCTCAAACGTCCTCGAGCGTCCGGTCGCCTTCTCCAGCGAGCTCGGGATCTTCTGGCGAGCTTCTCGCATTTGGGAGCCTGCAAAAAGTCCCGGGGGCCGGAGATTCCGACGGGGACCCTCCGACGCTCAAGTCAGTACTCTAGGCAACAGCCGTGAGCTTGAGGAAGCTCGAAAAAGAAAGAGAGAGAGGCTCGGAGAAGAGCTCTCTGTGAGAAAAAATGAGCGTTTAAGAGTATTATTATGGTTATCAGTTCTTAGTTACCTGGTCAGGGGTCCCTCTTACCCATTTTATAGGTGCTTAGAGTTTGTCTGGCTTGAGTGGTTGAGGCCTCGTAATGATGACTTTGATGGGTGAAGTGTCAGAGCTGATGTCTATGAGGCATGGGGTTCTGCCACTTGTCAGAGCATTTAAGGTGATGACAGGGCTTGCTCCCTCCTTTGGCATGTCAGGGCTACAGGTTAAATCCCATCAAAGTAGGTGGTTGCAGCTAGTTGGTGGGTCAAGTTCCGTCAGAGTGGGTGCCACTTGATTTGACCACTGTAGGGAAGAGAGATAAAAGGTGGTGGAGTCTCATCACCATCACGAGCCACACATCCGTTTAAGATGGAAGAGTTGGGAGTTGAAGCCAGCTGTCCCTTGTAAAGTGTTGATTATAGAGTGCTTGCTTGGCACTATTCATGGCCGGGGCCGAGGTGGCCGAGAACGTGACCTTTATGAGGCCATAAATGCCTTTGTACGAGAGACATGATGTGGTTGTGGAAGCCGAGACGGGACGATGCCGAGGCGAGACCGACTTGAATGAGGCGAGGCTAACTTGGAAGACGTCGGGATGGGACGATGCCGAGGGAGGGCCAACTTAAATGAGGCAGGGCCAACTTGGAAGAGGCCGGGATGGGATGATGCCGAGGCGGGGCTGACTTGAATGAGGCGGGGTCGACTTGGAAGAGGCCGACTTAAATGAGGCGGGGCCGATTTGGAAGAGACCAACTTGAATGAGGAGGGGCCGACTTGAATGAGAGGACCGACTTGAATGTGGTGGGGCCGACTTGGAAGAGGCCGGGACGGGACGATGCCGAGGCAGGGCCGACTTAAATGAGGCGGGGCCAACTTGAATGAGAGGGGGCTGACTTGAATGATAGGGCCAACTTAAATGAGGCGGGGCCGATTTGGAAAAGGCCAACTTGAATGAGGCGGGGCCGACTTGAATGAGAGGGCCAACTTGAATGAGGCGGGGCCGACTTGGAAGAGGCCGAGACGGGATGATGCCGAGGCGGGGCCGACTTGGAAGAGGCCGAGACGGGACGATGCTGAGGCGGGGCCGACTTGAATGAGGCAGGGTCGACTTGGAAGAGGCCGAGACGGGACGACGCCGAGGCGGGGCCGACTTGAATGAGAGGGCCGACTTAAATGAGGCGGGGCCGATTTGGAAGAGGCCGGGACGAGGCCAACTTAGACTTCTCCCTTCTTTCGCGTCCATGACGCTCCACTCCATTAGATGCTGGCTTATGTGGCAGCCATAAATGCTGGGGCCGAGATGGAGTGCCGGGGTGGGCCGACTTGGACTACTCCCTTCCTACGCATCCGTGATGCTCCACTCCATTAGATGTTGGCCTATGTGGCAGCCATAAATGCGAAGAGAGAATAAGGCAATAAATGCCTTAGAGCCATCACGTGGTGGGATGCACGTGGCCTTTATGAGGCCATATATGCTTTGGTGTGAAAGACATAATATGGCTGTGAAGCCGAACGGAAGTGCCGAGGGGAAGCTGGTCGAGCGGGAGTGTCGGGGCGAAGCTGGCCGAGCGGGAGTGCCGGGGCAGGGTCAACACCGACTTTTTCCTCTCCTTTGCTTACGTGGCGCTCCATTCCAATAAATGCTGGCCAAGTCATTATGACGGTTTCTGCACCATTAAATGCTCAGCCAATGTCATTTTCCACCATTAAATACTCTACCCTTTTCATTTGACTATTGGCCATTAATGACTGAAGGTGGCCTTTTAAAGAACCCCACGTGGCCATTTTTTCCTTTTTTTTATTCTTTTTTTTATTATGACGAGATACTTGTTGCAGTTCGGAGCAATATCGTGAATGAAATATTTAATACCCATCATGCCCTTTGAAAAGAAAGTAAGTAGAATAGTGAAGCCGCTTATGAATTAAGCGTTCAAGAAGGCCGCGGCCACCTAAGAAAATCGTCTGAAAATTAAAGTCTTGAGAGGATGTCATCCAAAAATTATTGCCTTTATTGTTCATGAAGTCAACTGGCCCCATCATTATCCGTATGGAGTCATCTCATCGACTCGTGTACATGTGGCAGACCAAATTGGATTTGAGGTCTAGCAATAATTTTGATCATGATTGTTTCTCCACGTATGAAACGAAGGATGCATCAATTGTTCCAGCAAAAAGAAAAATTAAGAAGTTTTTTTTTTTTTTTTTTTCTGTGGCCATGGGTGCCGCAGTATAAGGGCAGATGAAGGTGTCTGGCCCCAACATTCTTTATCCTCGTCGATGATGATCAACGAGGCTTTAATATTAATTATTAAAATTGTAAATATAAATATACTTTATTTCAGCGACAGCAAAAATAACGGATTTGAAGGACTCTTGAGATTCTCAACGAATGGAAGAAGGGCAAGCACCGATATGGTGGAGTAAAATCGGGAGTGATGATGAGACGTTGAGATGTCGCCCACGGTAGGCGATGAACATATATATGAATCGAAGAGCTGATTGAAGGCTTGACAGAAATCTCCGACTTGTCCTGAAGAGAAGAGAGGAGAGATTTTTCCGAGGTTGTTTGAGGGGTGAATATATGGATTGTTTAATTAATTATTAGATTGCGCTAAAAAAAAAAAAAAATCAAGGGAAAGAGAGGTAACAAGAGCTTCAAAACAATGAAAAACTTGGCTGGAGCGTGAGAATAATGTCAAAGCTTTATAAATTTTAACCCATTTTGTGTTTTGCTACCGTATTTTTTTTTTAAAAAAAATGATTTGATTTTAGAGGAGACTGCGTGCTGATGCGCTAGAAAAATTGAAACTCTTGATTTAATCCGATGGAAGAGCGCTCTGCCATCTGATACGATGATGTTACTTTCTTCTCCCTTATGTACTCTAAAGAATGTTTGCTATGGATGCCGCTATCATAGCAACTCACGGATGGGTATTCTGGAGAAGATGATGCAAATAGGGGTGTAACTTATTCGAGACAATGAGTAGCTTGAAATCGACTCAAAAAATACTCGAAATCTACTGGCTGCTTATCGAGTCGAGCTCGAGCTCAAGCTACTCGAATAAATTATCGAATCGAGTTCGATATTAAAATACTCGGCTCGAAAGGCTCTCACGTAATTTTATTTTATTTTATCTTTGTACTTATAAATTACTTTTTTTATCTTTGTAATTATAATAAGGTTTAAAACTTTAAAGCTTTAAATTAGGAAACAAACCGTCAATCGTCCGGTCACCCTTAGTTGTAATTATAATAAGGTTTAAAACTTTAAAGCTTTAAATTAACAGTCGTTACTCAATTGTCCGATCAACCCTTAGTTGTAATTATAATAAGGTTTAAAACTTTAAAGCTTTAAATTAGAAATAAGGTTTAAAACTTTAAAGCTTTAAATTAGAAAATGAATCTTCGTTACTCGTTCTCAGCCCCCCTCAGACTCTTAGCGATTAAAAATAGGGAAAACAAACCATCCGTCTCAGTTTTTCCATCATTCGTGAATCCTGACGCTCTCAGGGCGATTCAAGTTTTCCCATCATTCGTCCTCTCAAGGCGATTCAAGTTTTCCCATCATTCGTCTCAAGCTCAGCCTCTCTCAAGGTCATTCGTCCGATTCAAGTTTTTCTGTCATTCGTCTTAGGCTCTCAGCGATTCAGCGCTGGCTCTAGAAGAAAATTAGGGAAAATGAAACGTCTCGCCCTAACTCCCTATTAACAGTGAGAGGATATGGCTCATCTCTAAGCGGTAACTGTCTATCTCCATTAAGCCCTATCTTCATTAAAGAGAGCTTTGGCTCAAAATTTGGTATGAACTATGAAGGTTGCGGACTTGCGTGGATTGAAGGTTGGAAGGAGCCTTCTTCGTTGAAGCCGAAGTCACCCTCGGATTTAATCTGATAAAACCCACGGTAAGACCTTGAAAAGATTTTTTCTTATAAAAAAATTTTTTATAAAAAAAATAAAAGATTTTTTCTTATAAAAAATCCAATACCTTGATGCAGAAAGATTATTTTTTAATTTTTTATATAGAAATTCGAGTCGAGCCAAGCTCGAGTAAATCGAGTATTTCATCGAGCTCGAGCTCGAGCTCGAAATAAAAAACTCGATCGAGCTCGAGTCGAGTTTTGAAGCTTTTGAGCTTCAAATTTTAGAGTCGAGTCGAGCTCGAGCTTGGCACTGTATCGACTTGACCCGGCTTGATTACACCCCTAGATGCAAAGATGAAGGCAATAGCTGTTCTACAAGAAAAAATAGAAAAGAAGATATTAAGAAGACCAAAGACATGATGTCTTTAATGGACAGATAAAGAGATAAAAAAGATGATGGTTTTGACGAAGAAATGAAGTGATCGAAGACCGAATGAATCTTCGGAGCAAGAGAGAGAAGTTATGTTTAAGGCGGTCAATTATTTCGATCTATTCTTATTATTAAAAAATATAGTAAAAAAGTATTATAAAAAATTTATTTTCAATTCAATTCAGCAAACATATCTAAACTTTTTTTATATGAAATTGACTATATGAACCTTTTTTTTTTTTTTTGACTCTGCTACATTCAGAATTAAATTAATTCTTAAATTACAAATAGTTATCTTTTTTTATTTTTATTCATCTTAATTTAGATCTATCTCTACTTTTATTAGTATCATACATTGTTAAAATATTACTCTTTCTAGCTAAAATATTTAAAGATTTTTATTGTATACCTTCAAACCATAGACCACATTAATCAATTTTTTATTTTATCTTTAATTAAAATTGCTTTTATTATTTTTTATATATATTTATTTTAAATTTTATTTTTAAAATTTATTATATATTCACCTTAATATCCATATATTTGTTAAAAAACTTATCCTATGTATATATCCAAAAATTCAAATACAAAGTGCATGCATGAACGGATGCCAACACGAGGCAACCATGCAAATGAACTTCGATGTCAACGTTGCAAAACGCCGCGCAAGGCCAGCCAGCTAATAAAAAAAATCGTTAATTATTGAGCTCCACTTTTTTTACCAGTTGACTACTTATAATCTAGGTATGTAAGAAATCGCTCCAACGTAATTCTTTCACGTTGCACGCTCTCTTTGCCTGTCAGCACCTTATGAAATCAAAGCTTGCCACCCGCGCATTTAATTTATCAGACCTTAGATTATGTATATTCAAAAACTCTTTACTTGTTTCTTCACAATTTAACTAACTTAAAACGAGAAAGCCTTTTTAGTCATCATTTACTATATATGCCCGTGCCTTTAGGGGAAAAAAAAAAAAAAACTTCACATGTGCAAAATTCTCAAAGCTAGGGATAGGCATGGACTAAGATGGATTGGATCAGACTTAAAAAACAAAAGAGAGTAGCCCAAGGCATTGAAAAAAGAGAAGCTCAAGGTATTGGGCCGCATTGGGTTCAGACTTAGTCTAACTATATATATATATATATATATATATATATATATATATATATAAGTATATTGGACTATATTTAAATATAATTAAGCCTAAATCAGATCATTTTCTCAAACTTTGGATCCATATAATTCATGAATCTTAAAATAGAAAAAGTAAAAAAAAATGAGATGGCTCGGAGATTCTTATGAATTTAAAGATCAAAAAGATAATCAGATATTAAACTTAACTATATTTAAATGTAGCCAATATACATACATACACATATATATATATATATATATATATAAATAAAGAATATAATATATATTTTTTGAGGACAAGCTAGGTCAGGAATGAGCCTAAAAAATTAGGCAGGGCCTTATGGGCTAAAAAAGTTGGTTGAAGTCCTAGAATTTTTTGGAACGACCCATGTCCACCCTACTCGAAGTTATTAATCGAAGCTTACATAAAGGATGAACTCCAAGAAATAACATTTTTCTCTAACATAGATCAAAATAAAATATTACTTGATGCGGGGTAAAATTGTCACCGCATCAGTATTAATATACTGACAAAAGGGAAAGGTCATTTTTGACTTTCCGCTAACAACCATATCTAGAAAAAAATAAAATATGATCGAGCTATCCCCATACCTTAGCAGGACCGAGCTATCCCTATACCTCAGCAGAACTGAGCTACCTCTATGCCTCGGCAGGACCGAGCTATCTCCATACCTCGTAGGACTGGGGGACTCTTTTTTTTGGCTCAGGCACCCTCATCGCCTTGAGCTACGCCGAGGATTACGGAAGATGAACCACCCCAATCACACGAATCATATAATAATCTTTCTAAAATGGGAATGAGGAGCCAAACATGACCCTCTAACCGTAATCAACGAAATTTTAAATCCTTGATCAGCTGGTGGAATTCTAATCGCATTGGCTTCCAACACCCTAAAAAGAAAACAAAAACTAAATATGGCTTAACACCCATGAATTACTGAATCGCAGGGCGCCAATCAGCCATCGATCCTCTTAACCGCCAGGATTCGAATCATAACGGTCCCATAACTAATCAGATTCGAATCATACCAGCTTTTAACTTCCTAAAATGCACCCAAGAAACTAGGTAACAACCCGCCATCATTCCAGCAGTCTATAAATACCATGTCCTAAGATCCCTTCAAGGATGCATAAATAACTCTAAAAACTCTAGCATAGTTCACAGCTCTCAGGAGGTCATCTCTGTGAGATGCTTCTACTGGAGCCTTCTCCTCTTATCTGTTTGCTGAGAATCATCACTGACTTGGGCATCGAAGGGTCTTCTATAGGAACCATCCCCAGTGCTTCCTGCATGGAGATTGTCTTATAGGTCCAACCGAACGGAAGATCGCCATCCGGATCTTGATGTGCACCGCCTTCAAGCCGAAGAACGAAATTATATAGCAACATTACTCTTTCTTGCATATACAAGATCCTAGCATATAATAAATAAAACAATACTGCAAAACTTGATTTTTCTCCAAAATATATGATTTTTTATAAAATATGTCTTGTGAAGAGTAGGATATATCTTTATAACTAGAGATGGCAAATTGTGTTAACAGATCATAAACGATTGAGTCAACTTTAAAGTATAATGATAAATAGATCAACCCAAATCTGGCCTCTTTATTAATTAGGTCAAAAATTTAAACATGAATCCAGTTTGTTTATTACATGCGTTATACAACCCATATAACCTATTTAATAAGTAAGTCATATTTGGGTTAGTACAAATACATAATCCATATGATCTATGTAATCCTTAGAACATATATAACCTATTAATATCTATATATACATGCATTATCTATTACAATTTTAGTTTTAAAGGTTAGGTTTTGAGTTATGAATTGTGACAATATATCCACTAAGCACAATTTGAATTATCCCTAGCCTATGTCCATCAACCATTGGATCCTATATGTTGATAAAATAATAATTAAATAAAAGTAATATTGACCTGGATAAATAGGTCTAGTGTATGGTATACAAATTAGCTGATCAGTTTATACGATTGACTTGTTTAATAATTGGGTTACATGAATTAATCCTTTAATATCTGACATAATTGTTGATCAATTTCAGATTAGTGGGTTAATCCAAAATCTGACTTGTTTATTAATCTTGTTTGCTACTATTTTCTAGTAGAGTTCAAGTATGAAAATCCATATTGACAAGTGTTTAGCCCTATAAAAATTATATATTGAAAAGGTCATATGTACTTATATAAGATTAATGAGTCCAAATAATATCCTTCGACCTATCTTTTTTGATGGGATCAAGGTTGTGACATGATATCAGAATAGATTTATCCAATAACTCATGTGGACCAGGAAACACTGTAAATGAATTTATATTTGGAGAGATCTGATCTATTATATAGTTGGTATACTAGGTTAATCAATGAACATACTATTATAGCCCCTGCATGTATACTATTGTAGCTCCTATCGATAAGTAGTAATTGGTTGGCCTGATCTATAGGTCATATGGTAAACTAAGTCTACCTAAGAATAGCTTTTAAAGATGTGCTTTATATGTTTATAATTGAATTTGATTATATATTTAGATAGAGATTATTAATGTAAAAAAAAAACTAAATGTATAAAAAATATAGCAAAAGAAGTTCTAGAAGAATCAAAAAGAGTAGGACTATTAGAAAAGAAGCTTGGTAGTGAAACAAGAAAGTTCAAGCTGCCATTAAGCTTAAAAGTACAAACTGCAAAATTTGGCAAAAGGCTAGGAATGAAGAAAGTCTTAAAAAGTATAGGGATACAAAGAAAGAAAATAAAAAACCAGTAAGTAATACCAAACTTAAAGCTTATGATGATATAATATATTAGATAAGAAAGAAGGTAAAAAGACTATATATAAACTAGCAAAACTAAGAGAAAAGAAAATAAAAGATCTTGACTATATTAAATATATTAAGGATGAAGATGAAAAGACTCAGTAAAAGAAGAAGAGATAAAAGAATAATAAAAAGTTATTTTAAAAAATTATTAAATAAAAATAATTTAATAAATTTAAGGGTTGAAGGATGTGATGACCTAGGAGTAACAACTAAAAATAAATTTTTTTAGTCGATTTAGCATGCTTAAGGTTAAAAAGGGTTTGAGTAAAATAAAAAATGCAAAGGCATTAGGGTTAGATGCGATCTCTATTGAGTTTTGGAAAGGCTTAGAAGAAATTGGAGCATTTAGTTAACTAATTTATTTAATAGGATTGTAGCAACTAAAAGAATGCCGGATAATTAAAGAAAAAGTATATTAATATCCATATACAAAAATAAAAAAATGTTCAAAACTATGCAGATTATAGAGGAATTAAGCTAATGAGTTATGTAATGAAATTATGGGAAAGAGCAATATAAAATCAAATAAGAGCTGAAACTTTGGTATCAAATAATTAATTTGGATTTATGCTTAGAAGATCGACCATGGAAGCTATTTATTTATTAAGAAGATTGATAGAGAGGTATAGAGACAAGAAAAAAAAAAGATCTTTATATGGTTTTTATTGATTTACAGAAAGTATATGATAAAGTACCTAGAAAAATAATATGGTGGATTTAAAAAAAAAAGGAGTTACTAAAAAGTGCATAGAATTGATAAAAGATATGTATGATAAAGTAATAACTATTGTTAAAACAACAATGAGAAACTAGTGAGTTTTTAATTACTGTAGATTTACATCAAGAATTTACCTTAACTCCATATCTATTTGTATTAATTATGGATGAATTAACCAAACATATTCAAAATAATATCCCATGGTGTATGTTATTTGCAGACAATATAGAGGTGATTGATGAAACTAAATCTGGAGTAAATGCCGAGCTAGAGATTTGAAGAGAAGCTTTAGAATCTAAAAGTTTTAAGATTAGTAGAACTAAAACTAAATGCATGAAATATAATTTTAGTAGAAGTTGAAATACAAATGAAAAAATGGTTAAGATTGCAAGCCAAAAGATATCAAGGAGTGAAAAATTTAGGTATTTGAGATCAATTATCCAGCAAAAAGGTGAAATAGGTGAAAATGAACCATAGAGTTAAAGCATGTTAGATTAAGTGGAGTGCTTCGAAAGTATTGTATAATTAATGCATCCCATTAAAATTAAAAGAAAAATTCTATAAGACCACTATTAGGCCAGCTATGCTATATGGAACAGAGTATTGGACAATATTGAAACAATATATGAATAAATTAAGTGTAACAGAAATACACATGTTAAGATGGATATGTGATAAAACTTTAAAAAATAGAATTAAAAATAAATATATAAGAGAAATGATAAAAGTAGCCTCAATTAAAGATAAAATAAAAAAAATCGATTATGGTGGTTTGGACATATACAACAAAGACCTTTAGATGTTCCAATTAGAAAGAGTGATCTTTTAATAATTTATGATAAGGATAGAGGTAGAGGTATATCTAAACTAATATGGATAGAAATAATTAAAAGAGATATAACTATTTATAATTTGAATATCGATTTAGTCCTAAATAGAGTAGAATAGAAGAAGCAGATTTGTATAGCCGATCCCATCTAGTTGGGAAAAGACTTAGATGAGTTGATTTGAGCTGAATTGAGTTGAGATTCTTAACTTAACAAAGACATTAAGACTTTAATGAAAGAAATATGCAAGAGCTCATGATAAGTGTTTCGTTTTACATCAATTATATTTTGAAAAAATCCTAAGTATTTATATAAGATTAATAAATTTAAATAATATCTTTATCTATTTATGATATTAAGATGTGATATGTGTAATGCTTGTTAAGCCAAAAATTGCATGAATCATATCTACGAAGTGGCATCAAAGCCTCGTCCTTTAGAGAAAGGGCTATTACCTTCTTGTCAAGTGTATTCCTCGTCGCTATACGCAGAAGCCACTTCCATTCATCAGTTGATGCACCTATGGTCACCAAGGATGCGGCTGGTCTGATGCACATTACCTAGGGAATGACAAACCTGTGCTTAAAAGAATCTGGGATGATAGAAAAGCCAAATAAATAACCTTTTCGAGTAGTTTAATGAGAGCTCGCATTATATAGCACGTAAGTACGAACCAAAAGAGAGGGGACAACAGGAGTTGCAAGAAAATGAAGTTGGGAGTGTTGAAAAAAGTTTTAAAAAAATAAAAATAAAATGCCCCACGCAAGCATTCAGCATTAAATGCTCGTGGGGCAAGCGTCAATGTTTTTAGAAATAGTTTAGATAATTTAATTTTTATGTCTGGACTAATGGCTATCAGGTCTTTAAGGTCATTATGAAAACGTTGAAACTTTTATAGGCTAAGCCTATAAATAGGCTTAGGAATTTAGATTGAGAAATAAATCAATCGTAGAATAGTTTTGAGTAGCCTATGATTTATTTTATCTCATTTTAATTTTAATTTTCATTGATCTTTTCATGAGCATATAAAGGTAATCATTGGGTTGCATCTCCATGCGATCATGATAGGAGAATCGGATCGAGCCGGATCGTTATACCTTGGGGACAGATCGCCAATAAGCAAAATTTGATCCTTAGAACAGTGTCTAACATGCCTCGACCAGCAAGATTCTTTTTTATATTATATTTATATTTTGCATTTAAATTTCTATAATATATTTCTAGCAATTTCTAGGAATGATTTTTTTGTAAGATCAAAACTATTTTTCAACAGCTAAGGATCAGATTTTCTCTGAAATTTGCTAAAATTTAAGTCTTTTGCTATGATCAATTTTTGCAGAAGATTTTTGTTTTCTTTTAAACCTATATGACTAAACTATAGTTGTCAAGCCTAAATACATTATTAACCAATCTTTTGGGAGCTCTAGTTGTTGTTATCTAGTAGGAAAGAAGAGGCGCGGTGGATTGGGAAAGAAGAAGGGACGTAAGTCAAGAGTGATCCAGGCCCTCCACACAGCCGTTGTTTCAGATCGATGGATGATAGGGGGATGGTGGTGGAGGAGAAAAATCTCTCCATTTTCACACATTTTCTCACCTTTCTTTTCCTGGTTGTCCATCCGAATCGGTCTTGGGTTTCCTTCATTGCGATCATTGGTGAGGAGTCACTATTATTTCGAACTGGTATAAGCACTCAAACTTGATATGCTTTTCTTTATCTGATTTGATTTCCGGTTTCTTGAGTCATTTAGTTTCATGAGTTCCTAAATTTTTCCCCCTCTTTCGTGATAGCAGTTTTACGTTTTTCTTATATTTAAATTATAAAAATCATATGATGCAGTTGTGATTCATATTTTTACGTGTGAATGTGGATTTCTTTGACCTGTGACACTAGGTCACGCACACAAGGTTTAGCTTAGGTCTGAGAAAAACCAGGTGCAGTTTAGTTCTTTGGTTAATTGTATAGTCTGAACAAGATCAATATGGAGTGTTACCAAACCCATGTAGCTGGGACAAGACATTACTGTTCAGGTATGTAATGACTCATCGGTTATCTTCTTGTTGTTGATGAGTTTCATTCCTTTCTTTTGAAGGTTATGATTGGACTCTGGTCACTACTAATGATTCAGAGAATTTAAAATTGCTATTCTTGTTTCTGTTATTTAGTGCTTTGTTCTGCCATGAATGTCTTATGACAACAACAATTGCACAAATCTTGCTATAATATATGTAATATGGTAATTTACTTAAGTTGCAGTAACAACAAAATTCAAATATGCTTAAACACGCTTTCTTCTTATATCTAACTAGAAACCATAATACCATTGTTCAGAGACACTGAATGTTTGTGGAGTTGAACTTTTAAAAGTTATAACCAAGGTTCGCTATCTCGGTACATGGTTCAATTCAGTCTGTCAAGACTTGATATGCACCGTTATTGAGTCTTGATCTGATACAAATATGGTACAGCACACTTGGTGTGGGATAGTACCTATCGGTATGGCATACCATGGTTATGGCATTAAAAATTTCACCTAGCATGGAAATGCAGATCTCATGAGAACTAAATTAGACATCAAAGCTGCAAATCAATTACAAAATCAGTGTTGTTTTAATAAGTTAGTTGGATAATAAACACTGTTAAATTGGTTTCATCTGAGACTTTTGCACCCCAAAAGTGACATTCTAGACGGACTTAGTATGGTGTCATCGCTTTGCTAATTTGGTCATGCAATTCAATCTTTTGCTTTATCACCCAATGTTGCATGTCATCAACTTCTGCCCATGTTCAGCAAACATTTTCTTCAAGTTCTTTTGTTTGATTAAGACAAATGGTCCATTTCAGAAAGCATGCACGTTATTCTTCAAAATATATCTTTATTTAATTCTCTTATTTGAGGTCTAGCCCAAAAACAATGTTATCTCCTTAGAATTTGTTAAGTTCGAGAAAAATTTGGCAGATCAATTAACCAAGGAATTATCTAAGAGTGAAGTCCTAGATTCATCGAGATGGATAGGGCTTAAGCCCATTATTTGGTCACCAGCAGTGGATACCCAACCTCTTTGATTGGAGATCCATGAATGAGGTTCAACGTGGTAGAAACGAACCTGATTGAGTGATCGTATTAGAGCATAAATTTTGAAATTTTTTTTATCCCATCCCTATGATGAGTGCTCTTATAAAGTGACAAAGTAAATTTGTGTAAGGTTGAGTCATACTCTTAATGGATCCGAGGTAGGTATCTGCAGGGTATTGTCACAAATACCCTTGGAGGATTCACCTATATGAGAATCTTCATATTAGGCCGTGACTAAAGGTTTGGGTTAATCTTAAAGAATTCTCATAAAAAATTAAGGTACTATACTGACCGCGTAAACTCAATTGATCCATACTGTGTGTGTGATTAGTAGAAGTCTGAGTCAAAGGACCTAGTTCAAGGTCTAATCCACTATGGTTTCTTCAAGTGTATACAATCAATACTAAGTGAGGTTCAAGTCCATATGACACCTTACCTGTATAAGATGCCTAAAATTTTTTGTTATATTTATTTTTTTAAACTTTTATGGGGGATCATTAAAAAAATTAAAAAAAAAAAAAGGGCCCCATGCAAGCATTAAATGCTCGCGTGGGACCTGTGAGCGCTTTGAGTTTGTGAACGTTGGGCAAGTGCAAACGTTCGTGAACGTGTTTAAATAATTTAATTTTTAAGCCATTTTTAATGTGATTTGGGGCTAACGACTATCAAGTCTTTAAGGTCATTATGGGCCGAGGAGCTTTTATAGGCTAAGCCTATAAATAGGCTTAGATTCATATTGAGGAATGAATCAATTGTAGAATAATTTTGAGTAGCCCTATGATTTATTTTATTTCATTTTAATTTTAATTTTATTGATCTTTTCATGGGCATTTGAAGGCAATCATTAGGCACCTCCATATGATTGTGCTCGTGGTAGGAGGATCGGATCGAGCCAGGTCGTTGTACCTTGGAGGCAGATCGCCAATAACCTGCACGAAAGGTGAAAATCTGATTCTTAGGGTAATGTCTAATACGTCTCAACTAGCAAAATTATTTTTTATATTTTATTTATATTTTGTATTTAAATTTTTATAATATATTTTTAGCAATTTTTAGAAATTTTTTTTTGTAAGACCAAAACTATTTTCCAACAGGGAGAGCAATGAAATTCAGGTCTGGAAGACAGAGAAAAAGGAAAAGTGGCAGACAACAGGGCATGTTTCCCCGGTAGGAACTCTCGACTTTGTATTATATATTAGAATAGATAAAGCTGCTGATGCCAGCGTTTATGCTCTACCATTAAGACGATCAAGTTTACTTATTAATTAATTCTTAACATATCTTAATCCGCCAAGCCAGTTTACTCGCACCGGTTCACACATTCAGTCAGTTTATATTTCATATCCTAGAAGATAGGATTTAGGAACCAGTGACAAGCAAGAGCTATTACGGACCAGAAATCTCGATCAAATTCATTAGAGATTGGAAGGCTGTTCTATTTGTTGTTATGTTTTTCGCACTGCTAAAGTTTGTGGAAGACCAGAATCAACACCACTGGCTCTTGAGGGTGGAATCTTCATTAATTTCTCAGGATACGCGTCAATTATATATATATATCCAGCTGTGTTCAAGGATAAGACTACCGGACTTGCACTGGAACTTCACAACATCTCTCATAAATCCGTTGCGCCTAGCTTGCAAATCTCCAATAATGAAATCAAAGCGACTTGCCTTCAGTTGTTGTAAGATGCTCTTGATTGCAAGCCTCCGTTTTGAGTCCTCTAAATCTTCGAATCGCTTCATTTGGCTAACAAAGCCGGTCAGGAACTGCAGCTCTACGTGGTTGAACGATCCTTGCAGCCCAGCTACCTGGTTTGCTATAATAACTAAAAATTATAGAGGCGTTGTAACAGAGATTACTTGGAAGGTGGTCGGCAGAAAATTGTGTTCCTAAACAGAGAGGCCATCACGATCAATTTAGACAGAAAAATTGAGTCTGTCTTTCAAGTAAATGCCTCCTATAAAGGCTTGTCCCATGTCTATTGCACTGGAGAAACTTTTTTTTTTTTTTTTGAGGAGATCGAAGGGGATTTAATTAACTTCACGCATGAGAAAATTTTATTAAAATGAAGTAGTTATAAGGAATGTATGAAAGAGGAGAGACGGTGGCAAAGGTTCGTATGGGGATCCAGCCACTTTCTCAAGTGGAGGTTGCTTCAAAAATATAAGAAGAGAGAGTTTGTGGAGGATCAAGTTAGAGAACGAAGACTTATTTTGAAAGAGTCTTGCATATCTCTTGCTCCATATATGTTATATAAAAATAAAATTAGGTGATTTCAGTATTTTCTTCATTTAGCTTAGATCTTCTTCCTTCAAACGAATCAAACCATCCAAAGCTCGGTGAAGCTAGAGGGAAAAAATTCTTGATCCTCCTTCCTTTCAATACTCTTACCTGTTAATTAACTAAAATATAAAAAATAAAAGAGGGACGATTATACTTCTCAATATTAATTGTTCAATATATTACGACTACCATTATCACATACAATAGAATTACATTCTAGCAAAGTTCCCAGTCTAATTTATTCGATGGCACAAGGCAAGTGCACCTATAACGGTGGCAAATTCAAAAAAGCTAAGCAATGGGAAAAGACAAAAGAATATTGCCTAGCCATCCTTATATTGAGCAACGCTCTCTCTGAAATCACCCACCTCCACCTCCGTAGCCCGACCCATGCCCGGACCCGTATCCCGACGCCTGTCCAAGGCCCGAGCCATAGCCGGAACCATCGCCGCGGCCGCCGCCTCCCATCCCATAACCTCCACCCAGGCCGGCACCACCGCCATATGTCGACCCACTACCATAACCGGAGCCATATCCTGACCCGCTTCCATACCCGGAGCCACCTCCACCGCCGCCGCCGCCGCACCACCTCCGCCACTTCCATAGCCTCCTCCAGAACCATACCCCGATCCACTTCCGCTACCATAGCCATAACCGGAGCCACCGGTGCCACTCCCATAACCCGATCCTCCACCTCCACCACCGCCTCCGCCACTATCGTATTCACCTCCTCCCTCACCACCTCAGAGCCATAACCGGAGCCATAGCCCGAACCGTATCCAGAACCACTTCCGCCACCAGAACCATAGCCAGATCCGCCGCCGCCGCCTCCGCCACTCCCGTAACCTCCTCCACCTAACTCGCCACCGCCGTAGCCAGAGCCGTAGCCTGACCCATAGCCAGAGCCGTAACCTGAGACATAACCCGACCCCAATCCTCCTCCTCCTCCTCCTCCACCACCACCACCACCGGTAGCCTGGATGGCCGCTCTTCCGGCAGCAATGTGCTCGACGGCGAGCGATAGCAGGACTGCAACAGCTAGGACTTTGGAACTATCCATGTTAATTTTGTGACTTGGGAGGAACAAATGGCAGCAGCTACGTATGGTATTTATAGGCCTTGCATGCAAATATATGTCAGCAAGAAGAAACAAACGCGGATAATACGAGGAGGCGAGTGTATGATTAGAACGAAGTGCGCGCGGTTGCCTGAGAAGCACGTTGGACGGACTCTATTTAATTCAGATCAGAGTAATACAGGATAAAGTAGAGGTAGTGGGGTGTGGGGCCTGGTGGAACTAACCCACCCCACCACGGACGGGAGACAACTGTTGGGCGGGAGCGTCGCGACGGCGTCCGTCCTTGGTGTTACGCACTTTGACACTGTCGTTGCCGGTCTACTTCAGGCTCCACTTCGGAGGTCTCGCGTTTCTCGTGCTCCTACGTGGCGCGAGCGTGCTGTGGACTCTTTGAAGAGCCTTCCGGTTAACGACACGCACAAAGAGTTGCTTCGCTTATGTCTTTTAATATATATATTCATATCTTATCTCTTAATATTTTCTTTTAATATTAGATGATGGGCACGTGATTATTAGAAGCTTGTTATAAAAAATGGTTGTTTAAGCACGAGAAGCTTCTTGGTTCCTCCACTATTCAATATAAATTATTAGAATTTAGTATTCTTTTAGTAAACGGCGTGATTTTGTCAAATAAAAAAGAGGCTTTGATTGGCATGACCACACAGACTCGAGACATTTAAAGTATGTTTGATAAAAATACAGTCATTTTATTCTTTTGTGTTATTCTGTTTAACTTAATTGTTTTAAAAGTAAACAGGCTCTTCCGGCAGCAACGTGCTCGACGGCGAGCGATAGCAGGACTGCAACAGCTAGGACTTTGGAACTATTCATGTTGATTTTGTGACTTGGGAGCTAGGAACAAATGGCAGCTACGTATGGTATTTATAGGAGGCCTTGCATGCAAATATCAAGAAAGGAGAAGATAAAGAAAGGAAAGAAAAATAAAAAAAAAATGAAAAAATAAAAGAGACAGAAAAGAAATAAAGGGAGGAATAATAAAAAAATAAAAAAAAAGAAAAGAAGAAAGAAAAGAAAGGACTCCTACCACATAAAGATGAACAATGCCAAGGACTCCTACCACATCTAGTGATGCAGAATGAACCACAGTTGTCAGTTGACAGAAGCATGGAGATTGGACGCATCAAACAAATACATATAATCGATAGGTATTCCATTCATACTTAACAAAAATGAATGCAAATGATTTTTTGACAGCAACATCCAATAATGTACAACCTAGCACAGCTTCACCAACTCGATAATGTACTACCATAATAACAATAATAACACAAGGAAAATCATCATGGTTAAACTGGGGCACAGCACTCATCACAATTTCACAAAAAAAAAAAAAAAACTAGCTCTGAAATATGTTGTCAAACTCTAATCATTATCTTTTGGCAGTCAAAATTAAACCAAATGTGGAAAAAATCGAGCCAGAGGGAAAAGGAAAAGTCCGGGCATGCTATGGGGGTACATGTGCACTTTCTACCCTTCGACCCCGTAGCAAACCACAAAGGACACACAGGAAGCGCATATGTGCGCTCTCCATGTGATCTCTACGGACCTCCTGTGCGCTCTCCATATGATCTCCGAAACTCCTCTTTTAAGGACGAGCCACTCTTCAGCGACTCCTTCATCACCCCAGCTGTCCGGGGGAGACGACTCGCAAAAGGAAAACTCCGCCCCTCCACTCTCAGCCCTGGGGACGCGAACATCATGAAAACTTTCACAGCTCACAGAGAAGAAAATTTTAGGGTGGCCTAACATGGCCCCTTCCTCTCCTTTTTATAGGCAAAATAGACCAGGATCAGCTATTAAAGCAGTAAGCCCCGAGATTCAAAATGCCCACGCTGGCACGTGGCCTCCCAGGATGAAAATACCCTTCGATGTGCGCCAAACGCGTTGCTCAGCCCATGACGAATGCCAGAAGATTTCCTATGATCCCGGATCATGGGTCTTAAATATAGAAAATCGCCCGCTGATCTTAGAGATACGGTAGACCTGGAAATCGCCTAATAAAAATGACACCCTCCAATGGTGAGTCAGCGCTTATGTCATACCTTGGAAAAGATCGACGGGATAAACAATCCCAGAAAGTACCGAGGCAACCTTTTGCAGGTTACAGGGCCGTATTATCTACTTCGGCAAAACGAAGGTCGACTCGCCTTGGAAAAGACAAGGCAGTCACAGAGTAATAAAGAAGCGCAGAAGCTAAGTACTCCTCAATAAATGCATCTCGGTATCCCTTGCTCCGGCCCAACTGCCCGTTATGCCTTGGCATATACCGAGACATTGCCCCATGCTTCCGCTTAAGGCCAAAACTGTCTCTATACTTCGGAATAAACCGAAGTATCTCTTCAGCACAGCATGATTGAACGTGGCCTTTTGCTTTGATCCGGGCCGGGATAGCAGCCGTTGTCTCAGCGATAACAAAGCACCCTTTATACTTCGACCAAACCGTGCGATATATTGCACCCTGGCCGAAACTTGTGAAGTTCTCTTTACCTCGGCCAAAGCATGAACACCGCATCTTAAGTCTCGTCGAATCGATTGGGATCCCCCCAAGGGGGTGTGTCGTTTATGAACATGCAGAAACTAGCAAAGTTCCCAGTCTAATTTATTCGATGGCACAAGGCAAGTGCACCTATAACGGTGTGATTTTGTCAAATAAAAAAGAGGCTTTGATTGGCAGAACACACAGACTCGAGACATTTAAAGTATGTTTGATAAAAATACAGTCATTTTATTCTTTTGTGCTATTCTGTTTAACTTAATTGTTTTAAAAGTAAACAGGCTCTTCCGGCAGCAACGTGCTCGACGGCGAGCGATAGCAGGACTGCAACAGCTAGGACTTTGGAACTATCCATGTTAATTTTGTGACTTGGGAGCTAGAAACAAATGGCAGCTACGTATGGTATTTATAGGCCTTGCATGCAAATATCAAGAAAGGGGAAAATAAAGGAAGGAAAGAAAAAAAAAAATGAAAGAAATAAAAGAGGAAGAAAAGAAAAAAAGGAAGAAATAATAAATAAAAAAAAAAAAAAAAAAAAAGGAAAGAAGAAAGAAAAGAAAAGAAAGAACTCCTACCACATAAAGATGAACAATGCCAAGGACTCCTACCACATCTAGTGATGCAGAATGAACCACAGTTGTCATTTGACATAAGCATGGAGATTGGACGCATCAAACAAATACATATAATCGATAGGTATTCCATTCATACTTAACAAAAATGAATGCAAATGATTTTTTGACAGCAACATCCAATAATGTACAACCTAGCACAGCTTCACCAACTCGATAATGTACTACCATAATAACAATAATAACACAAGGAAAATCATCATGGTTAAACTGGGGCACAGCACTCATCACAATTTCACAAAAAAAAAAAAAAAAAACTAGCTCTACGAAATATGTTGTCAAACTCTAATCATTATCTTTTGGGCAGTCAAAATTAAACAAATGGTGGAAAAATAATACAAAAATGAAATACTTATTAAATACTATATTTCAGAAACTAATGCAATCTGAAGATGCATTTGTAAAATAAGAAATTAACAATAAGCGTTAGAAGCTTCACATAAATTTACATTCAGACGGAATGAAGAAAGAGAAAGCAAGGAGAAAGGCAAACACGACGTTCAATGCATGTTATCCTAACCTTCCGGAAAATTTACCATTGACAGGAGACTATAGTTTTCTCCTGTTATAACGTAGTTTATTAGGTTGATAAAAATACATACAAATATGTACAAAGAAAAAAAACGATCCATAATCATTCAAATAATAAACAATCAGCAGACAATTTACCTGCATAAGATCAATCATCTGCGAGGACTCCTGCTTCTGTTCCACAGCATCATTGGAGTCATCATCGCCATCCTCTTTCAACACCATCATACCACCTGATATGGTTGGTAATAAAATAATTAGTAAATGATGTGGTTAGAAAACAAAAAATTAAGACCCTAACTCTTGGCGGCCTCCAGGTCCTGGACGGCCCTTAGCCTTAGGCGGTCCCCAGGTCCTGGGCGGCTTCCTGATCCTAGGCGGCCCCCAGGGTCTGGGCGGCCCCCAGGGTCTGGGCGGCCCCTAGCCTTATGCGGCCCCAGGTCTTGGGCGGCCTCCTGGTCCTAGGCTGCCCCAGGGTCTGGACGGCCCCTAGTCCTGGCGGCCTCCTAGTCCTAGGCGGCCCCCAGGGTCTGGGCGGCCCCTAGTCCTGGGCGGCCCCAAGTCCTAGGCGGCCTCCTAGCCCTAGGCGGCTCCCAGGGTCGGCCCCCAGGCCCTGAACGGCCTCTGGTCTTAGGCGGCCCCCAGGTCCTGGACGGCCTCCTGGTCCTAGGCGGCCCCCAAGGTCTGGGCGGCCCCTAGTCCTGGACGGCCCCCAGGGTCTGGGCGGTCCCTAGTCCTAGGTGGCCCTCAGGTTCTAAGCGGCTCTTGGTCCCAGGCGGCCCCCAGAGTCTGGGCGGCCCCTAGTCCTAGGCGGCCCCCAGGTTCTGGACGACCCCTAACTCTGGGCGACCTCCTGGTCCTAGGCTGCCCCCAGAGTCTGGGCGGCCTCCTAGTCCTAGGCGGCCCCCAGGGTCTGGGCGGCCCCTAGTCCTGGGCGGCCCCCAAGTCCTAGGCGGGCCCTAGCCTTAGGCGGCCCCCAGGTCCTGGGCGGCCTCCTGGTCTAAGCGGCCCCTAGGGTCTGGGTGGCCCCTAGCCTTAGGCGGCCCCTAGGTCCTGGGCGGCCTCCTGGTCCTAGGCTGCCCCTAGGGTCTGGGCGGCCCCTAGTCCTGGGCGGCCTCCTAGTCCTAGGCGGCCCCCAGGGTCTGGGCGGCCCCTAGTCCTGGGCGGCCCCTAAGTCCTAGGCGGCCCCTAGCCTTAGGCGGCCCCTAGGTCCTGGGCAGCCTCCTGGTCCTAAGCGGCCCCTAGGGTCTGGACGGCCCCTAGTCCTAGGCGGCCCCCAGGTCCTGGGCGGCCTCCTAGTCTTAGGCGGCCCCCAGGGTCTGGGCGGCCCCTAGTCCTGGGTTGCCCCCAGGATCTGGGCGGCCCCTAGTCCTAGGCAGCCCCCCCGGGTTCTGGCGGCCCCTAGTCCTGGGTGGCCCCCCAGGTTCTGGGCGGCCCCTAGCCTTAGGCGGCCCCCAGGTCCTGGGCTGTCTCCTGGTCCTAGGCGGCCCCCCAGGGTCTGGGCGGCCCCTAGTCCTGGGCGGCTCCTAATCTTGGAATCATTCTCGAATCAGAAGCACTAAACACGATGAGCTGTTGTGTCCGGAACAGAAATCGAGAATCATTAAGCATCATGACGCTTTAAATGGTTCAAATAAGACAAACACTGGAACATCACCATTCATCTAGAAAATGGAGATACTGAGCTCCTGTTTTAGGGTCAGATACATTTTCTCTGACTCTAACATCCCCACTAACCCTGACATTCCCTTGGGATAACCGAGGTCATCATGAAGATCCTTATCTTCATGAGCAAGTTTCTTAATACCTTTATTATTAATTATCGATAAATGACCACGTAGCAGGCGCTGGTCTAGGGCGAACGTCAATCTTACACGTGGACCTTCTGACCTAAAAAGAAAAAAAAAAAGAGAGAAGAAGCTAGAGAGGGGATAAGAGGAAGGGAGGAGGGTTCTTTAGGGTGGCTCGCTCTTCTTTCAGTAAGAGATCTCATAACCAAGAAAAAAAAAAACAAGACTGGTGATTCAGCATCAACAGATAGGAGCGCTAGGTAGGGGCATCGTCGTAGCAGTGAGTAATACCTGTTCTACGAACATGAGCTCTAGATCTATGGAAGAGGATCCCTCTGATTGGTCTGGGGGGCATCTCTCGCCTCCCAACCATGATCTCAAGACTCTTGGCTCTTCTGAGCCAGTGAAGTCGAACCCTCCGGTTCCTTCCTCGCCGCTGCCGGCTCCAGCTATTCCTCAGGACCCACTGCTGATCCTTACCCAGCAAGTTCAAACTCTTGTTGGGATGGTTCAACAGATGTAGGAACAGCATTTTAGAGGAGCCCGGGAACGGCTTGAGCCACCTCTGTTGCCCAGATCGGCTACTCATGTCAGCCGACAATCAGCTCGAGGGAGATCCCCTCCGACAAAGCCTCTCCGCCCCTATTCCCTAGGAGGGCGGCGCTCTCAAAGTTCCCAGGACGGTTCGCGCTCTCTCACCCGTTCCTCGAGCAGCCCACCTGCCGAGCGGCGGCGGGGAAGGAGCCTTATGCGGAGCACCGCCGGTGGCGTCGTCAGTCTACATCTTATTCCCCTGAGCCAGCCGGAGGACGTATGACTGATCGGATGGAAAGGCGTCTTGAGGAGAAAGATCGAAGCCTGGAGGAACTTAGTCAAAGTGTTGACCCAATTGATGATTTTGATGATTAACAAAACTATCTGAGTATAACTTTTGAGGCTCTGATGATTTTGATTTAGTGTTTCAGATTATAAGACTATTGAATGATCAAAATCAGGAGTTACATAGTGTTCTGGATCGAATCTAATGTCTAGGTAAGAATTGCAGACATTAGAGTCGACTCCGAGAATCACAGAGCCGACTCCGGAACTGGCACGGTCATTAGAGTCGACTCCGAGATGTTAGAGTCGACAGAAGAAGCAGAAAGTCGATTTTTCTGGCCCCGACCTAGAGTCGACTCCGGGTAAGTTAGAGTCGACTCCGGAAAAGTTTCTTGTCGACCCCAGAAAAGCAGAGACGACTCCAGAAATATCGTTTTGAAATGCCTCGAGCTAGAGCCGACTCCAGAAAAGTTAGAGTCGACTCCAACCCACCTGGAATGAAAAATCAAGTTGCCAGATCAGCTCTAACGGTAATATTTCTATTTTACCTTATTTCTAACGGATATATTTTGATACAAGGTACACTCCAACGGATAGTTTTCTTCCAAAAATGGTGTAAAAGAAATCTATAAAAAGGGAAGTCTATTGTTCAAAAAAGAACGGAAAAATAGAAAAAAAAAGAGAGAAAATCTGAGATAGACAAATCCCATTTCAAAAATCCGAGAGCTTGAATCTTAAGAGGAAAACCTTCTAGCTCAAATCCACTCCACTCCAAAAAGGCTCAAGAGGAATCCAAAGCATTCAAATCAAAGTCTTGGTGGATTTCCCAACTTGGAGAAAGGAGATTCATTTCTTGCTTTTCAACTCTTCTCAACTGCTTCAACTGTGAAGAATCGGAGCTGAGGCTTGATTCAATCCAGCAAGGAGAAGAAGAAAAGAAGAAAAGAAGAAAAGCTCAAAAGCCAACCTATCTACAAATCAGGCTTTTCTAAACCTTGTTATTCTTAATTTGTATATTTGCTCATTGAGGAGCTTTGTATTTCAAAAACAATACTTATTTTGTTTGTGCCTAGTTCAATCTGGGGGATTGAACTAGAGGAGGTAGTTTTACCTCGGTTCAAGCTTGGTTAAGCTTGGGTTAGGGTTTTTGTGCTGGTGAGCCCTTGAAAACCAGCTGGGTTCGTTGTGCGCCGGGAAAACAACAAGTTTGAGTTGTGAGCTTGTAAAACAACTCGGCTGTAATCTAGGGTGATTATAGTGTGGACCCAAGTGAATCTTGGGAGTGGACGTAGGTGTTGGATACACCGAACCACTATAAAATCTTTTGTGTTTGCCGTGTTCATTGTCTCTTTCTCTATCTCTATCTTATTCACTGCACTTTATAGTTACCTTGCATTTGCCTTCATTAATCAAGCAAACTATTTTAAAAAGGCTAATTTTTTAAGAACCCAATTCACCCCCCCCTCTTGGGTTGCCATCTGGGCCAACAATTGGTATCAGAGCAAGTGCTCATTTAGAATTTGATCTCACGGGCTAAAGATCCTTATGGCAACACAAAGTGGTTCATGTTTTGCTGAAGGTCATTCTACGAATAGACCTCCTTTATTTAATGGAACCAACTATTCATATTGGAAAGCTAGAATGAGAATATTCATTCAAGCTTCTGACTATGAATTATGGGAGTTATAATAAATGGACCTAGTACACCCACACACTTAATTGATGGCACTATTGTTCCTAAGCCCGAAAGGGATTGGAATGATAATGATAGAGAATGGCACAATTAAATGCTAAAGCCATTAACATTTTGTATTGTTCCTTAGATTCTAATGAATTCAACCGAATCTCAACATGTAATTCCGCAAAAGAAATTTGGGATAGGTTGGAATAACACATGAAGGAACAAACCAAGTAAAAGAATCAAAGATAAATATTTTGGTTCATAAATATGAATTATTTACCATGGAACAAAATGAAACCATCACTTGCATGTTCACTAGATTCACTGATATTGTGAATGGTTTGAAAAGTCTTGGAAAAGTTTATACTAACTCTGAGCTTGTTCGCAAAATTCTTAGGTCACTTCCAAGGACTTGGGAAGCCAAAGTGACAGCCATACAAGAAGCCAAAGATCTGAACATCCTACCATTAGAAGAGCTTCTTGGTTCGCTAATGACTCATGAGCTTCAAGTTAAACAACATGTCAATGAGGATGAGTCAAGAAAGAAGAAGACCATCGCCCTCAAGCTGCAAAAGTTGAAGATAGCAGCAGCGGTAATGAAGAGGATGATGATGATGAGACAGCCCTCCTTGCAAGGAAATTCAAGAAGTTTATGCAAAGAAGGAGGCCCTTCCACAAGAAGAGATTTGGATCAAAAATGGAAGGAGAAAAAGAAAAGGATAAGAAAAAGGACAAGGACAAAGAGAAGAGCCCTTAGTATGTTATGAATGTAAAAAGCCAGGGCATTTTAGATATGATTGTCCTTTACTTAAGAAGGCCTATAAGAAAAAGAAAAAGGCCTACATGGCAACTTGGACTGACAGTGAAGAGTCTTCTTCCGAAGAAGAAGAACAAAAAGAAGTTGCAAATGTTTGCTTCATGGCGGACGACAACGAAGAGGTAAGTACCGAAACCCCCGATGATGAATTTACTTTTGATGAAATGTTTGAAGCATTTCAATGAATTGATGATTGATTTCAAGGCTTTGAAAAAGAAACACAAATTTTGAAAACTGAAAACTTAAATTTAATTAAAGAGAAAATGAATTAAATCTGTAGTTAAAGATTTAAAAGAAAAGAAAACTTCTTAATGAAAAGAATGATTTGTTCATAAGATTGATTTGATTAAATCTGAAAATGAAAATCTAATTAAAGAAAAAGAATCAATCTCTAATGAAAATGATTTTCTAAAGAAAGATGTTAAAAAGTATAAAGACATTGTTGAGAAATTTACTCTAAGCTCAACTAAACTAAATATGATTTTAGATAGTCAAAAAGCAGTTTTTGACAAAGCAGGTTTAGGGTATAACACATTTAGAAAACAAAAATCATTGAAAAATATTTTTGTAAAAGCTAACCAAAGTAATATTACTTGTTTTAAATGTAATCAAAAAGGACATAAATCTTTTGAGTGCAAAACAATAAGTAATAATGAAAATTAAACACTAAAGGAAAGAAAATTTGGGTTCCGAAAGGAACAATTTTATTGCTACTAACCATGAAGGACCCAAGAAAGCTTGGGTACCTAAACATAAAGTTTAAATTATGTTGCAGGAATGTCTTGTAGCCAAAAGATCAAAAAAAGTGGTACCTTGATAGTGGCTGCTCAAGACATATGACGGGTGACAAAGATGAATTCATCACCCTGAAGAAAAGAAAGGTGGAGTTGTTACGTTTGGCGATAATGGTAAAGGTCAAATTATGGGCCTTGGTAAAGTTCGTATAACTCCATCTACATTTATTGATAATGTACTTTATGTTGATGGTTTGAAGCATAATCTAATTAGTATAAGCCAATTATGTGATAAAAACTTTAATGTTTCATTTAAATCTTCAATATGCACTGTACTAATTCTATTGATAATAGCATTGTTTTACTGGTTATAGACATGGCAATGTTTACTTGGTTGATCTAGAAAAATTATCTTTGATGATCATTGCTTAATTGCTGACAATGCTAATATAAATGAAATTAGTTGGTTGTGGCATCGTAGATTAGGTCATGCAAGCACACACCTTATTTCAAAATTAATTAAAATGGATTTAGTTAAAGGTTTACCTAAACTAGATTTTGAAAACAACAAAATATGTGATGCATGTCAATTTGGAAAACAAACTAGAAGTTCTTTCAAATCTAAAAATGTTGTTTCAACTTCTAGGCCATTAGAGCTACTTCACATGGACCTTTTTGGACCAACTAGAACCACAAGTCTAGGAGGAAAGAAATATGGTCTGTGATAGTAGATGATTACTCTAGATTCACTTGGGTAATGTTTTTAGCTCACAAAGATGAGACTTTCTCGATATTCATGAAATTCTTCAAGAAAGTAACAAATGAGAAAAACACTACCATAGTGTCTCTAAGAAGTGATCATGGAACTGAATTTGAAAATCACTTATTTGAAAGTTTTTGCAATGAAAATGGAATTAATCATAATTTTTCTGCACCTAGGACCCACAACAAAATGGTGTAGTTGAAAGGAAAAATAGGACTCTAGAAGACATGGCCCGTACCATGCTATGTGAAAGTAAACTCCCGAAATACTTTTGGGCGGAAGCTATTAACACAGCATGTTACATCTTAAATAGAGCCTTAATAAGACCAATCTTAAAGAAAACACCTTATGAATTATGGAATGAAAGAAAACCCAATATAAATACTTTCATGCATTTGGATGTAAATGTTTTATTCATAATAATGGTAAAAACAACTTAGGTAAATTTGATGCAAAATCTGATGAAGGAATATTCTTAGGTTATTCAACAACTAGTAAAGCATATAGAGTATTTAATAAGAAAACCTTATTGTTGAAGAATCTATTCATGTATTTTTGATGAATCTTTAGCATCAAGTTCAAAAGATTGATGATGAGGAAGATACAAACATAATTGAAAAAGATCTTGAAAAACTTAATATTGATGTATCTTCAGATCATGAACAAGAAGCTAAAGATAATGATTCACTAAGGATGATGATGTAATATTGATCATAATGATATAGATCTACCAAGAGATTGGAGATATGCTTATAGTCATCCCAAGGAATTGATTATAGGTGATCCATCTCAAGGAATAAGAACTAGATCATATATGAGAAATATTAGTAATCATCTTGCATTTGTTCTCAAATTGAACCTAAAACTATTGAAGAAGCTGAAAAAGATAATAATTGGATGTTAGCTATGCAAGAAGAATTAAACCAATTCACTAGAAATAATGTATGGACATTAGTGGAAAGACCTAAAAATCATTCAGTAATAGGATCAAAATGGGTTTTTAGAAATAAACTAGATGAAAATGGCATAGTAATTAGAAACAAAGCTAGATTAGTTGCAAAAGGATATAATCAAGAAGAAGGTATTGATTTTGATGAAACCTTTGCACCAGTAGCTAGATTAGAAGCCATTAGCTTTTACTTGCATTTGCATGTCATATGAATTTTAACTTATTTCAAATGGATGTTAAAAGCGCATTTTTAAATGGATTTATAAATGAAGAAGTTTATGTTGAACAACCACCAGGTTTTGAAGATCACGAATTTTCAAATCACGTTTTTAAATTGCACAAGCATTATATGGTTTGAAACAAGCACCTAGAGCTTGGTATGATAGACTAAGTAAATTTTTAATTGAAAATGATTTACAAGAGGAAATGTTGATAAAACATTATTTTTGAAAAGAAAAAATAAAGATTTACTTGTAGTTCAAATTTATGTTGATGACATTGTATTTGGTGCTACTAACGATTCTCTATGTCAAGAATTTGCTAAGTTAATGCAGGGAGAATTTGAAATGAGCATGATGGGAGAACTCAACTTCTTCCTTGGACTCCAAATCAAACAAAGCAAAGAGGGTATCTTTATCAACCAAACAAAGTACACAAGAGAAATTCTAAAGAAGTTTGGTATGGAATCAATTAAACCCCTCGGAACACCAATGAGTCCTTCATGCAAGCTGGACAAAGATGAAGAAGGTAAAAGGTTGATCAAAATATTATCGAGGTATAATCGGATCCCTACTTTATTTAACTGCAAGTAGACCAGACATTATGTTTGCTGTTTGCTTATGTGCTAGATTTCAGTCAGAACCTAAAGAATCACATTTAATTGCTGTTAAAAGAATACTAAGATACTTAAGTGGAACAAAAAATGTAGGTTTATGGTATTCTAGAGACTCCACATTAAATCTGATTGCATACTCTGATTCTGATTATGCTGGATGCAAGTTAGATAGAAAAAGCACAAGTGGTGCATGCCAATTTTTAGGAAGTAACTTAATCTCATGGTTTAGCAAAAAGCAAAATTCGGTTGCATTATCTACTGCGGAAGCAGAATATGTTGCAGCTGGAAGTTGCTGTGCTCAAATCCTATGGATTAAGAGACAACTTGAAGACTATGGTATCACACTTGATAAGACACCTATAAGATGTGATAATACAAGTGCAATAAATCTAACTAAAAATCCAATTCAACATTCAAGAACAAAGCATATTGAAATAAGATATCACTTTATAAGAGAACATGTAGCCAATAATGAAATTTGTCTTGATTATGTGAATACTGAAGAACAACTAGCAGATATATTAACAAAACCCTTAAGTGAAGAGAGATTTTGTTATCTTAGAGGAGAATTAGGAGTTTGTGATCCTTTGGAATAGTTTTCTGAAACTCTTAAGGACATCTATCTAGATTTCATCATTTTCTTGAAAAATCTTGATATTTCAATAAGGAAATCTATCTAGATCTTGATTCATTGTTTCCCCAATTGCTAAGGAACATTAATCTATAATTTGATGATTAATTTGAATAGTTTCAAATCCTTGAAACTTAATTTTTTATCTCTGAAACTGTTAGAGTCGACTCTGACAGTTTGTGGAGTCGACACCTGAGTTTTTGATGTTCTGTCTAAGCGATTAGAGCCGACTCTGGCTTTTGTGGAGCCGACTCTAATACGAGCGCTGACAGATTTTCTGGTTCGGAGCCGACACCCAGTTTTCGGGAGTCGACTCTAAGTCGAGCTAGGTCAAAAATAAAAAGGCGGAGTCGACCCCCAATCATTCCAATCGTCTCCAAAACCTATCCAAAAAGCTCCAAAGCCTTTCCAACTTCCCCAATCTACTCAAAACCCTTGATTAATCTTCCAATCTTCTCAATGGCACCTAAGAGGCGCGGATTCGTCGGTGGAGCATCCGTTCCAACGAAGAGACGCACTGTTCGGAGGCAACCCTCGCCTTCTTCCTCTTCGGCCACTCAAGAGGATTCACCTCCTTCACCATCTTCACCCAAGGTTGATCATTTAGCCGGTAAGACCATTACCACTGGGAGAAAGGTGAATTTTGATTTCTTTGAGTCGGAAGGTTTCTCTATTGGAAGAAATTTAAAGGAAATGGGATGGGAAAAATTGCTCACTTGATACCCACATATCCAGCCTTAGTAAGAGAGTTTTACAACGGTTTAAGCAGAGGAGAAGGTGGATTAATAAGTATAGTAAGAGGAACAAGAGTGACAATAACCTCTGAGATTCTTGGAAACTTATTGGAAATGCCCACAATCGGATTAATGGAATATCAACATGAGGATAGAAGTGGAGCATTGACAAGAATGCTAGGGAGAGATGTGACTGAGTTTGAAGAAATCTTTGCAAATCAATTGAATCTAGAACTCAGATTACTACATAATATCTGTGGAAGAATCTTATTTCCAAAAATTGGTAGATTCGAGTATGTCTCGGAGCGAGACGTTCTGTTAATGGATTGTATAATTACTGGAAGGCCAGTCAATTTAGCTGGCATGATGATTGGATACATGGCAGAGGCAGCTACAAAGAAGAGATCAACACTGCCATACGGTATGATTCTGACACTTATCTTTAGAAGCCAAGGTGTGCTCATTATGGAGAATGAACCTTTAAGAAAACTGAGACACACTGATTATTATAGCATATCTACTATTCATCGGATGGGCTTCAAGAAATTGAATGGTGTTTGGATGAAAGGAGGAAGAGAGGAAAGAGCAGAAAGATAGAGCAGAGAAACCAGAGTAGAAGACATCCCAGGACCATCTACTGAGGGACCATGTCCCTGATCCATCTATTGCGGGACCTTCTTCAGCTGGACCTTCAGAGGCCGGACCTAGTACTATTCCCTCACCTCCACATCAGCCTATAACAAATTCTGGGAGATTCTCTGATGAACAATTGATCAGTTAAGAGGTTTACTTGCTGAGTATGATAGTCAGAGATCTCAAGAAATTTCAATTAAAAGAAGACTTTAATCAGTTGAAGGAAGAACTTAATTCGAGACTGGACATGATATCCTTTACCTTAAGCAATTCTGTTGAATCCTTTGGGCTGACTTCACAAATCTTCGAAAGGATGGAAGGCATTGCTGATGGGTCAGGATCTTATGTTCATGCAACGGGTCAATTGAAGAAGGACATTGACCTTGCAGTCTCTCAAATCGAAGCTTGCCTTGAAAACTTTAAGAAATCACAAAAGGATGATGTAATGGAAATCATAGGTCATTGAAGAAAATTGTATTCAAACATATCTGACCTTGATTTTGATTTTGATAGTTTGTACTTAGGAAGTTTTTGAATATCTAATGTATTTCATTTTGAAATGTATATGAATCAACTAATGTAATGGTTCTTGCTTATGAAATGCAATTTCACATTTTCAAATATTGATTGCTTGGATCCTATGCTTTATTGAGTCTACAATTTTTTTAATAACTTTCTTTATCTAATACTCTCCTTATTGCTGATAACAAAAAAGGGGAGAGAGATGGTTGTGTGATATGCAAAATAAAATGAATGGTATATGCATAAAGAAAGAAAGAAAGGGGAGAAATAATTGTTTATGCAAAATGACTTGAAATGTTAATCAGTTAAAATTTGATGCTAGCTATATGCAGGGGGAGCTTAACAAAAAGCTCAATTGCAATTTTATGCACATTAAGATTAAATATTCATAATTGATGGATTATATTGAACTCATGCACAATTTTAAAGTTTACTTTGAATATTGGCATCAAATCCTTCATTTAAAATGTTTAAGTTTAAAATGACTATAATCTTTAGTTTGAATGAATTTTTGAATGCATATACTCAAAGTTTTTGTTATCATCAAAAAGGGGGAGATTGTTGACCCAATTGATGATTTTGATGATTAACAAAACTATTTGAGTATAACTTTTGAGGCTCTAATGATTTTGATTTAGTGTTTCAGATTATAAGACTATTGAATGATCAAAATCAGGAGTTACATAGTGTTCTGGATCGAATCTAATGTCTAGGTAAGAATTGCAGACATTAGAGTCGACTCCGAGAATCACAGAGCCGACTCCGGAACTGGCACGGAATTAGAGTCGACTCCGAGATGTTAGAGTCGACTCTCACAGAAGCAGAAAGTCGATTTTTCTGGCCCCGACCTAGAGTCGACTCCGGGTAAGTTAGAGTCGACTCCGGAAAAGTTTCTTGTCGACCCCAGAAAAGCCAGAGACGACTCCAGAAAAATCGTTTTGAAATGCCTCGAGCTAGAGCCGACTCCAGAAAAGTTAGAGTCGACTCCAACCCACCTGGAACGAAAAATCAAGTTGCCAGATCAGCTCTAACGGTAATATTTCTATTTTACCTTATTTCTAACGGATATATTTTGATACAAGGTACACTCCAACGGATAGTTTTCTTCCAAAAATGGTGTGAAAGAAATCTATAAAAAGGGAAGACTATTGTTCAAAAAAGAACGAAAAAAAGAAAAAAAAGAGAGAAAATCTGAGATAGACAAATCCCATTTCAAAAATCCGAGAGCTTGAATCTTAAGAGGAAAACCTTCTAGCTCAAATCCACTCCACTCCAAAAAGGCTCAAGAGGAATCCAAAGCATTCAAATCAAAGTCTTGGTGGATTTCCCAACTTGGAGAAAGGAGATTCATTTCTTGCTTTTCAACCTTCTCAACTGCTTCAACTGTGAAGAATCGGAGCTGAGGCTTGATTCAATCCAGCAAGGAGAAGAAGAAAAGAAGAAAAGAAGAAAAGCTCAAAAGCCAACCTATCTACAAATCAGGCTTTTCTAAACCTTGTTATTCTTAATTTGTATATTTGCTCATTGAGGAGCTTTGTATTCAAAAACAATACTTATTTTGTTTGTGCCTAGTTCAATCTGGGGGATTGAACTAGAGGAGGTAGTTTTACCTCGGTTCAAGCTTGGTTAAGCTTGGGTTAGGGTTTTTGTGCTGGTGAGCCCTTGAAAACCAGCTGGGTTCGTTGTGCGCCCGGAAAACAACAAGTTTGAGTTGTGAGCTTGTAAAACAACTCGGCTGTAATCTAGGTGATTATAGTGTGGACCCAAGTGAATCTTGGGAGTGGACGTAGGTGTTGGATACACCGAACCACTATAAAATCTTTGTGTTTGCCGTGTTCCATTGTCTCTTCTCTATCTCTATCTTATTCACTGCACTTTATAGTTACCTTGCATTTGCCTTCATTAATCTCAAGCAAACTATTTTAAAAAGGCTAATTTTTTAAGAACCCAATTCAACCCCCCTCTTGGGTTGCCATCTGGGCCAACACAAGGATCAACAACAGCGGGGTCAG
>UESW01003120.1:0-116848 GCA_900491605.1 Calamus simplicifolius | reverse complement strand
GAGATAAAAGAAATAATAAAATTGGCCGCTGTTTATTATTTATTTTCTCTCTTTTGACTCCCTTTTTTAACATTCTGAACTTGCTTCCTTTTCTTTTCTTTTCTTTTTTTTTTTTTTTCCTCGGGATCTGCCTGGTGATCTGGATGGTCATCACCTCTTGATGATGCTCGCAACTCTTCATATAGTTTACTTGGGTAAGTCACAAGCTTGTACAATAAAAATGAGACAACCTTTGTGGGGTTCCTGTGATTCCCATTGTTAAGATTCATGAAGCACAAAGTCATTTCCATATTTTAATTAGAGTTCTGTGGTTTCTCTCATAGTTTATTATTTTCGTGATTTCATGAATGGTTGATGTGTGTTCATTACCACATCTAGCTTTTCTCTTTTATTTTTCGTTCGCATAAATGGTTTGATGTGGTGTAGGAGCCTACGACGATGAGACGGCCGCAGCCCGAGCCCATGACCTAGCTGCTCTTAAGTTCTGCGGTCCGGAAACAATATTAAATTTTCCTGTAAGATTTCTTTAATATTTATTTAGAACATTTTTTTTTTAAATGATCGATGGATTTTATATATACATATATATTATTAAATGCAGGTGGAAATGTACACAGAAGAGTATGAGGGGATGCAAGCGATGACCAAGGAAGAGCTGCTGGCTTCTCTAAGGCGCAGGAGCAGCGGGTTTGCCAGGGGGGTCTCCAAGTACCGAGGGGTGGCCAGGTTATTACTAATATATTTAGTTTATGATATATGAAATGAAATCTATTGTTTAATATTATATTAAACGAAGATCTTTAGACTTTTTGGGGTGGGGGCATCTGATCCACATGGCCGGATTTTGGCAGGCACCACAGCAACGGCCGGTGGGAGGCCAGGCTTGGCCAGGTCTTGGGCTGCAAGTACCTCTACTTAGGAACATATGGTATTTTCTCACCCTCATAACCTCCATTTAAAAAAAAAAAAAAAAGGCTAGCAATCATCATCAAGATCATCTCCACCGTCCAGTCACACGTTGTCTTACGTAATGCGTCACCTTTTTTTTCACCCGTATAATTAGTCTAATTCATATCCTCAAAATAGAGCATGTAAGGTTAAAAATTTATGCCATACAAAAGTTCCATAGGTCTCTTCTTGAAAGCTCGCCGGAGTTGGCCAGCATTCCCCGGCGACCAACACCCTCTGCCAGCTGCACGTGAGGTACACGTGTATCCATTTTATTTGGTGGCCCTCATGTGGGCGGTGGGCCTAACATATAACCGTCGGAGCTCCACGTTTAGCTCCGGGCAGTGCGGGCATTAGCTTACACACCTTTCGTAGTTGTTTAAGACTTTTAATTCTCTGGTGGGAGATCATCACATGGACCATCCACTAGATCCAGACAAAAGATGCAACACCCTTGAGCTAGAAAATAATTAATTATTAGTTAAAGATGAAACGATTAATTAGTTAATTAATTAATGACGTCTTTTTATAAGACTCATACCTTGTCTTTCTTTCCCTTCTTTAGGAACTGAAGAAGAGGCTGCCCAAGCTTATGATCTGGCTGCCCTGCACTTCAAAGGGCCCAATGCTGTGACCAACTTTGATAGCTGTTCGTACGTGAATTGCCCACGGCCATTTGTAAAGCTACTACCGAGGCCAGAGACAAAGCCATCAGAAGAGGAGCAGGGGATGACCCCACTGGAAGAGCCCAGGTAGTCGTCCCAAGGGACCTAACGGAAATGGAGTCCATGGAAAAGATCGTGCCAAGTGATGACATATCGGCCATCTTATGGAGCTTCAGCATGGACGAGGGTTTCGGTGCAAATCCCGTTCTTGATCTCGCCGTTGATCGCTCGAAAAACAATGTCAGCTTTGAGGATAACATCGAGCACCTCTTTGAGACCCTGGGTTCCGGCGCAGGCGAGATTCCCTGTTAGGAGAGGTGAGAGCGTAGATTGAACTCGGTTTCCTACACTCTTCCAATGAGCATCTGCTCTTTGGAAACTTGTCTGTCTTTGAATATGTCTGAGGGTGTGTTTGGAGGGTTAATTTTGAGTCAGGAGTCTGGTATTGATTCTGTGTCATAAGGATTTGTTAGGAAAAGAGAGCCCCTTTTTCCTTTTTTTTTTTTACCCTTGTCCCTTCACAGTTCGCAAGGATGTTTACGTTTTTGATGCAACGGGGAACGGTGGCAGACAATTTAATATATGGTAATCTCATTCTTCCATTAAATCTCTCTCTGGAATAAAAACGATGAAAGTACATTAAACTTGATAAATCCAAAGTAACATAATAAAATAATATATAAAGGTCACTTCGTTTCTTTTTTTTTTTTGTTAATTTCAAAAAACAACTTTGGATGGTACTTCATCAAACAATTAGAATATTCTTGTAGTGATCATGATTAAATTCTCTCTTAAAAGACCTAAAATATGTTATAATGCTATAAGAAAGAGGATTCTATGTTATTGACCGAGGGCCATTTGGGGGATCATTTGAATGGCTTTTTAAAACTACCATTGATATTTTTTAGGTATCTCTTTTGTTGTAGTGTTGATGGATCATTTGAGAGAGAGAGAGAGAGAGGGGGGGGGGGGGGGAGGGAGGGAGGGAGGGATATGGAGCAGACGCATAAACTGATGGGCTATGAAGAGACAGAAGGTTTACTTGAAAGGATGGCTTCATAACATGGCAGAACTTCATCATCGTTCTATGAATAGCACTTTTCTCATGTTCACTTACTTTCACATATTTGAGTCGGCTTTGATACCATTTATAATGCTCTAAGTCTATCTGCTAACATGTTGAAATCATGTGACTCAAAAACTCAAACGAAAATTAATGGATAGTAAATATATTTAAATTATAAGTATATAACACTTTTTTTTTATCCAATATAGAGCTATTTTTGAGGTGTTACTGGCATAAAGACTGACTATGATATTCAAGAAAAGATGAGCAAAAATAAAGAAGAACATGAGATCAGCCAAAAGGAAAACATGACATCATATTTGATGAAATCTACCCTTATCTGCCAACAATTAGATGTACTCCTTGTGCTTCTACAATCCTTTAAGCTACCAATCCTTTTTTTTTCAGCCCCTGCAATCATCATGCTTTTAAACTTTATTGTCAAAAATTGAAGTCATACCACATATTAGAACAGAGTTTTCATTCTCTCTTCATGTTATTAATAAATCATATCAGTTCCATATGCAGTCAATACAAGTTATACATTTAATTTTCGATCTCATTCTTAATACCTATAAGCAGAAAGTGTCAGATTTGAAATTTTTGTGCTGCACAACAAACATTAAGCAAACATGTATTAAAAAAACGTTTGAATAACAGAAATTCAGTGAATAATGAATTATGACTTGCTATATTTTAGGCTTCAAGTATGTGCATGAAACAATTTCATCTAGCATAGACAAACAGATATGTCAATATATCAGATGGATGCCAGCAGAAGTGATCCTATAAAATGATAAATATAGACTAATATGATGAGGTACGCGGAGGTACTCCTGCCTTTTGTCATCCCAGAAGCCCTGCGGGTCTATGTTCTTATCTCCCTATGAACAACACAAGCACAACAGGACAATAAGGAGAACTTAAATCTGACAAACAATGAACATCTTTCGTTCACAGGAAACAAAGTAGTCTCCAAAAAGAGGTTATCTTAGGGCATATGATTCTGATTTGTCCTTTTGTTTTTGGTTTTTTTCTTTTCAACAATACCACCACAATAAAAATATTTTTTGACAGTTCTTAATTACTGTCATGATTACAACCTACCTGATTCCTTCTCAATACAACCGCTGCATAAAAAGTAAGCAGTGTGTGACCATGTATGAAATCAACTTCATAGTTAATATAATCAGGAAAATCTTCTAAACCTTAAAGTTAACTTGATACTACAAGTATAAATTAATGAGAAAGAAAGCAAGTTAGTCAGAAAGAACACGGGTCCATTATATATATGCATCATCCTAAGCCAAAGTTCCCAAGTGGTGGAATTATTGAAAACTCAATAGTCTTTGCAGCTAGCACAAATCCAAATGTAAAGCTATCCAAACCTGGGTTTAAAAATTTTAGTAACCAGAAGGAGGAAGTCCGTAATGCATAGCTTGAACTGATAATAAATGCACATGGTTGCATCTATGCCAACCAAACAGCACATAGCCCCCTCTTCTTCTGAGGGGCCAAAATATTTGATCAATTTTAGTAAATTCCTCAAGAACGCACTATAAGAGTGCAAATATTTAATCAATCTCTGTTCCACTAAAAGCGCACCCTAAGCAAATTCCATCAATCCGATCTCTTACCCTCCAACATAATCATCCATGTTATATATTTACACTAAAAGAATAAATCAGGCATGTCCAAGTATCTCATCAACCATATAACACGTCTTTCTCATTCGATATGTACATGGACCCGGAGATGGCATGCACGGAGCCAAGTGGTTGTGCGTGTTGAGACCTTCACAGCACCTCCGAAGGCCGAGGCCATGGTCGTCAAGTCTTTTCTGGCCAACTGGTCATTCTTGCTACCCTCTAAATGCCGCTTGCAGCTCTGCAAGACAATAAACTTGCGAGGTCTAGCATCCATGGCTAATAGCTCGGCTTGAAGCACTTTGTGGTAATACTTGTGGACTTGTTACAAGTGCTGAATATATCATGCATTTTACCTTAATTCTTACTGTTGTTGCGCAGCTTCGTCGAGATCAGGCGCGTGAGGAAGATAGAGGAGAAGAAGAATAGATGGATATAGAATAAAAAGATAATACTTTTATTTTTCCGAGGTCTCCGTTATCGGTTACATTCAGAGAGAGCCTTAAATAACCATTCATTTTAGATGATAAGACTTATCCGCATCAGCCTGTAACCAACTCCCTAACAAACTCCTTAAAATATGAAGTCTATCCAGAAACCTGAGCCCAATCCCTCATAACCTACAATTAGGTTATTAAACATTCTCTCAAAAAACTCCTTCTAAGTCATGCAAGAAAGCACTCAAACATGAGCCCATGTACACCATGACTCATGCTCTCTATTCTTGGGTCACAGCCGACCCAAATGACTTAGGAACAGAACTTATGTAGCCTAAGCTCTCAAACCTGTGTGACTCTCTTGAACTTTGGATGTGCCATACCTTAGCTTACAATCTCACTTTGGTGCATCAAAGTTACAGTAAGCTTCATTTGGTCCATTAATCCCATCAGTACTCCACATCTGAAGAAGCTATCCCGAGGTAGTACCTTAGTGAGTGCATCGCTGCGTTATCTTTGGTAAACGCTTTCACAAGCTCCAACTCACATCCTCCACAAGCTCCCTGATCCTGTGGTATCTGATGTCAATATGTTTGGTCTAGCATGATAACTGATTCTGGACCAAACATAAAGCACTCTGGCTATCAAAAATACCCTGATCACCCCCTGTGCTATCCCCATCTTCGGTGCAAGACCTTTCAACCATATAGCCTCCTTTGCAGCCTCTGAAATACCAATATACTCTGACTTTGTAGTAGACAAAGCCGTCACTGGCTGCAGACTTGACCTCCATGATATTGGACCACCATTCAACATAAAGACATACCTATCGTTGACCTCCTGGTGTCCAAATCACCTCCATAGTCAGCATCAACAAAACCTGAGCCTCCATGGTCAGTCTAGTGCCATCCTCATGCTACTATACCCATAGCATATACCAACACTGACTGTGCCAACAAGATATTTGAAGATCCCTTTCAGAGCTCTCCAATGTGCTTTACCCGACTAACCATGAATCTACTAACTTGGCTAACAACATATGCAAGGTCAGGCCTACAACACACCATAGCATTCATGAGGCTACCAACTCCTGAAGCATAAGATACTGGACATCTCCTCGGCCTCTATCTCAGAACTTGGTGATATAGTCTTGGAGAGCTTAAAGTGATCGGCTTATGGTAATGCGGCTGGCTTTGCACTATCCATACTGTACCTCTCCAAGATCCTCCTGATATAAGTCCCCTAAGATAAATGAAGCAACCTCCTGTGTCTGTTCCTGAAAATTTTTATCCCCAAAATCGTGTAGCAGGACCTAAATCCTTCATTTCAAACTCAGTTAACAATGCTGCCTTTAGATCCTCCACAACAGCTTTACTCTTGTATGCAATTAACATATCATCCACATACAAAAGCAAGTATAATATGAAATTATCTTCTAAAATCAGAAATAAACACAGGGATCATACTTGTTGCCAAATTACTTTTGAAGAGCGTCGGCGAGAGAAGACCTCCGCGTGTTTTCAGGAATGCAACAGGGCCGCCTCCTTTCTGGCTAGGAACCTGCAAAAGAAGTTCCAGACCGGTGGTTCCGGCGGGGACCCTCGATACTCAAGTTAGCGACTTGAGGAAAACATGAATTTAGATGAGAGTTTTGCTACCTTCTCTTATGAGTTCGGGTCCTCTTTTTATACTTGTCTGGGGGTCCCTTTTTTCTCTCGTTAGAACCGTTGAATTCCTCAAGATCAGCTCTGTGAACGGCGGGTAGGTACGTCATTGCCGAGCGGGCACCGTAAATACCAGCAACTGTTGGGTGCGTTGGCAACTACCATGATTTTGGCAATGATATGCGGGCTAGCCATGTTGCAGCTGGTGTTTTAGATCACCGAGCTCGATATTCGGAATTGGTTTCATGAGGGCAGAGTGCGCGTGGTATGAACTGATGTTAGGGCCAAGACCGAGGCCGAGGCGAGACTTGAGGCCGAGGTAGGACCCAAAGCCGAGGCCAAGCCAAATTCGAGGCCAAAACCGAGGCCGAAGTGAATATGAGGCCGAGGCCAAGCCGAATCCGAGGCCAAGTCGAGGCCGAGCCGAGTCCGAGCCAAATCCGAGGCCGAAGCCGAGGCCGAGCCGAATCCAAGGACGAGGCCGAGCCGAATCCAAGGCCGAAGCCAAGGCCAAGCCGAATCCGAGGCGAAGCCGTGGCCAAGCCGATTAAAGCTACTTGCATTTCAAAAATCGTGCGGGTTGTTATCATGCCGCATGACTGTGTGATTAGCCATATCAGATGCCCTCCTGCCTCCAAGATGGATGAGCGTGCTCCTACCATCGAAAGGAGGCATTTTATCACTTGGTGGCTAATCTCCATGCGCCACGCATCAGGGCCGTCCTTCCTTTAATGATGCAACGGACGCTGCAGCGCCATCATCTCGCCGTTTTGTTGTTGGGATCGAGGAGGATTTTCTGAGTGCTGGGCAGGACATCATTACGGTGAGGTCACCGTCGTCCCTTCATTGGCAGTGACCTTTGTGCTCCCGCCCTGGGGGTTGCCGTAGCCATCCCCAATGGCAAGCGGACATGTGTTCGAAGCGAGTTAGGCGGGATGATTTTGAAATGACGGGGCTATAAAAGGGGATTGTCCTGGACCGGAGCCGCCTCCATTGCCTACACCCTCTTCCCGTTCCGGACCTATCCGAACCTGTTCATCTTCCTCTTCCCGAGTTCTTCATCCCCGATTCTTCGTCTTCGAACCTTTCAGGTCAATTTTGTCTTCATGGCTTCTTCATCCCTTTCATGCTCAATTTTGGATTCAGGGGTTATTCCCCCGATCTTCCTCGATAGCCTTCCTCCTCTCCTGCACCCAGCTGGTCCTCCTCTGTAGGGGATGTCCCAGCGGAGCAGCAGCAAGTGGTCGGGCGATTTCCTGCCGGGAATCGCTCGGCCATTGGACGGGCCATCGTTTGGCGCCGTCCGGCTGATGCCGGCCCCTCCTCTCGTGCGGGGGAGTCTCCGAGGAGACCGCTCTGTCATGACTGCTCAGGAGATTATCAACCTTAGGGCTTGTTACCAGATTCCCACCGACCTTCGCCTATACCAGCCTCTTCCGAGGATAGGGTACCTCTTCTTATCCTGGTAGGGTACCCTTTATGAATATTATTTTAAGGCTGGCCTCCATATTCCCATTCATCCTTTTTACTTAACGTTTTAAATAGATATTCCTTGGCTCTGGCACAATTGGTCCCAAATTCCATTCGGACCCTCGTGGGTTTCTTAGTGCTATGCCATATCCATGGGATAGAGGCTAGGATTTCTCTTTTTCATTGCTTTTATACCCTTAGGAAGCAATGGGATGGTGGTCCTTCGCCCCTAGGCCCACTAGAGCTCTTAAGTTACACCTCCCTACCTCCGTTAAGGGATGGAAAAATAGATTCTTCTTTGCCCAAGTAGAGGGAGGGAAGACCGAGTGGGAATCCCTGACACCGAGGCCAATAAAGACCCCAGAATTCTTTCCAAGAGATCAAGAGGCATTCGGACAGTTGATTACTGCTGATGTCCCTCGATGCAACCGGCTGCTAGCCGAGGAGAAACTTCGGCTAGCGGGCCTTGTTCTGGCAATGGTGAGCAGCCAACCGTTCCCTCTTTTACTTTCTTTTCCTTCTCCTTTTGTAATAATTACAAGTTCTTTTGATCCGCAGGCATGGCACCTTCACTTCAAACAATAAGACAGCCGCTGCGAAGAAGAGAAAGGCCAAAGCGGATGGAGCTCCTGCAAAAAGAGGGCCACCATCGAAGTTGTCAACAGAACCGAGGCTGGAGAGGCTTTAGGAAGAAATGAGGCCGAGGAAGAACGGCTCGTTCGCCTCTACCGGCACCGCCTCCATCTCCCATTGATCTGACCGACATCTTTGGAATGGGGGACTAAGGCACCGTCACCACCGCCCACAGCTCCCAAAGTGAAACCGACTCTCGGTCACAAGGCCGACTCCAGAGGCTGCCCTATCCACCGAAGGGGCGATAGCCGAGGTCCTCACAGGCCAAGGGGCCAGAAGAAGCAGAATCGGAGGCTAACCCCTTGCCTGTAGCCGCCAGATCAGCTGAGGGAGATGATATCGACCCTCCTTCCAGTCGATCTTGTCGCGCTATAGCCGCTGGGCCGAGCGGACAGTGGCCTAGGCCTCCATGCCCGAGCTACAAGGTTCCTTCAACATCAAGGGACCTCTACATTCTTTCGGGAGTGTCTGTGGCACATCTCTGGGTAAGTTTTGTTCCATCGTCAACTTTTAGGACTCCACTTCTTCATCTAAACCAAATGATTTGAGCAGGCATTGAACTCTTTGACCGCCATGAGGGGCCTTTGGTCCCAGGCCGAGGCCACCCTCGACCAGTCAGGAGGAAATTTGAGAAGTCCAGGCTAGAGCAGAGAAGGTCGAGGCAGCCTTGGAGGAGGCCTGGGCGGAGACTTCTCGGGCGCGAAAGGCCGAAGCCGAAGCCGAAGCTGCCCAAATTAGGGACTTGGCCGAGCTAAAAGGCAGAGAGGCGCTAGAAGTGACTTAGTGCCAGGCGGCTCATGAGCTCGACAACGCTCAAGTGGCAGAGGAGAAACAGAAAGCTGCTGAAGCGGAGGTCTACTTGTTGAAGCAGTGACTACACTCTGTCTCCATCGAGATAGGAATATCTGAGAGCGGCCAAAAATGCCGAGGAAATCGTCCGCCAAGCTGATGCCAAGATAGCCGATCTGAAGGCAGCGATGGCCGAGGCTGAGGAGAGGGCCACCGAAGCCGAGAAGAGGGCCGCCGAGGCCATAGAGAATTTCAGAAGTCGACACCTTTGATAAGGAGCTAGCCGAAACAACTGCATTTGCATATGATGGCGGCTTCCAAGATTGTAAAGAGAAGGTGCGAAGACTTTACGGTCTCGAGGGGATTGAAAAGCTGGAGCCAGATAGTCCCTGAGGATGATGGCTCAGCCCTGGCCGAACCTTAGTTTTCTTTTTATTGTATCAAGTCCGATTTGATTGGCGATTTTGTAAACTCTTTACCTCCAATGAAAACCCTTTTGATTCATACTGTTGATTTGGTTTGATTTGATTTGTGTCAAGCCCGATTGTTCATTTGATTTGTATTGTAGACGAATTTTTAGCGACTAGGATGACGCAAGTATGCGGGCGCAAGCCAATTATAGAGAATAGCTGAAACTCAGGTCACATGTAGGCGAGTGTAAGTGTTGTCCTGGGTTTGAGTGCTAACAATCAGGCTGCAAGGTATAAGGGCTTGCATGCCGATGCGGGGCTGAGCTTGCGTGCCGATGCGGGGCCGGGCTTGAGTGCTGATGCGGGGCCGAGCTTGAGTGCCGACGCGGGGCCGGGCTTGACTGCCGATGCAGGGCCGGGCTTAAGTGCCAATGCGGAGCCGGGCTCGAGTGCCAACGCGGAGCCTGGCTCGAGTGCGAGCTCGAGCACCGACGCGGGGCCAGGTCGAGCGCCAACGTGGGGTCGGGCTCGAGTGCCGACGCGGGGCCGGGCTCGAGTGCTAACGTGGAGTCGGGCTTGAGTGCCGAGGCGGAGCCGAGCTTGAGTGCCGACGCGGAGCCGGGCTTGAGTGAGGAGCCAGATCATTAGATTCTTCCGTTAGTGAAATTAAAATGAATGATCATTCTAAGGAAAAATGTTCAGATTAAATATGTTAATAGATTACTGATAATACCGTCGGAGGTTGTCCACGTTCCAGGTATAAGGGAGAGGTTTTTCGTCTAGCTCTTTGATCCAGTAAGCCCCGTGATGAAGTGCGTTGGTGACTCAATAGGGCCCTTCCCAATTGGAAAATAGTTTTCCTCCCTCCGAAGGTTTGGAGACTTCAGCTCGTCTGAGGACCAAATCCCCCGGAAGGAACGTTCTGGGATGAACTCGGGCGTTGTAGTACTTTGCAATCCTCTGTCGGTAGGAGGCCATTTTGATTCGTGCTCGATCATAGAGTTCTTCGACGGGGTCGAGGTTGGCTCTTAATTAATTTGGATTGTCATCTTCATCATATGACTGTACCCAGGACTAGGGATGCCAATCTCCACTGGGATGACAGCTTCTGTTCTGAATACAAAGCTGAACGGGGTTTCTTCAGTGGGAGCCTGGGTATTGTGTGATAGGCCCACAGTACGTTCGGGAGCTCCTCTACCCATCTTCCTTTGAAATTATCCAGGCATGTCCTAAGCCCTTGTAGGATTGTCCGGTTCATCACTTCGGTAGCCCCGTTTGTTTGTGGGTGACCGATAGAGGTGAACCTTTGGTGTATCCCTAGTTGGCATAGAAGTCCCTGAATAGGACATTGTCGAACTGGCATTCGTTGTCGATAACAAGTGTGTAGGGTAGTCCAAACCGACAAATGATAGACTTCCAGAAGAAGTTCCTCACCTTAGCTTCGGTAATCTTGGCCAGTGCTTCGGCTTCTACCCACTTAGTGAAGTGATCGATGGTGACGAGCAAAAACTTTTGCTGGCCAGAAGCTGAAGGGAATGGTCCCAATATATCCATCCCCACTGGGCGAATGACCATGGAGCCGATAGAGGGCTCAGCCGAGAAGTTGATTGTCGTTGGATGTTGCATGCCACTGGCAACTATCGCACTTCTAGGCCAGCTCGGCTGTGTCTTCCCACATGGTGGGCCAGTAATAGCCTTGGTGTTAGGCTTTGTATGACAGTGCTCTGCCCCCTAAGTGGTTTTCGTAGATACCTTCATGGATCTCTCGAAGGATGTAGTCGGTGTATGTAGGACCAACACATCTAAGGAGGGGATGAGAGAAAGATCTCCGGTACAGTTGTCCATCAAACATCAGGAACTTGTGTACTCGCCATTTGAAAATCTTGTCCTCAACGGGGTCGGCTGGGAAGGCACCAGAGGCGAAGTATCGGGTGTAAGTGTCGATCCAAGAAGGCTCTTGGCGGACTGCATGGATTCCTCTACTGTGTCGATGCTTGGGGTTTTCAGTGCTCCACGTAGGTTCTTCCCAAGGTTCCATCGGCCGATGTGGCCAACCGGGATAATGCGTCAGCTCTAGTGTTCTCCTCCCGGGGATGTAGCTGACGCTAAAGTGGGCTAGGGGAGAAACCTGTGACTGCACCATACTTAGGTAATGGGACATAGTGGGATCTCACACCTCATATTCCCCCTTTATCTGGCTGGAGACTAGCTGGGAGTCAGTGAAAACTCTAAGACGTTTCACCCCAAGCTTGCGAGTTAGTCTTACTCCTGACAGTAGGGCTTCATACTCGGTTTGGTTGTTGGTAGCTGGGAAAAGAAAATGAAGGGCATACTCAGCCATCACTCCGTCTGGGCTAGCTAGAATGAGGCCTGCTCCACTTCCATGAGAGTTTGATGCTCTGTCTACATGAAGGAGCCAGTCACTCCCTCCTCGGTTTTAGCACCCGAGGGGTTTGCATGGGATTTTTCTAGTTGCTTTTCTATCCAAGTGTATTCGATCAGGAAGTCCACTAAGACTTGAGACTTCATAGCTGTCTTGGGTCGGAACGACAGGTCAAACTCTCCCAACTTGAGCGTCCACTTTGCCAACCAGCCAGAAGTATCAGGACGGGAAAGGATCGCCTTGAGCGGTTGGTCGGTGACCACCACGATTGGGTGAGCTTGGAAATAGGGCCTGAGGCGCTGGACAGAGATGATCAATGCGAAAATGATCTTCTCAACTCTTGAATATCTAGTTTCAGCATCATGGAGTACCTTGCTGGTGTAGTACACTGGCTTTTATGTCCCGTCGGTATCCATGCGAACAAGCAGAGCTGACAGCTTCAGGAGAGGCCGCGAGGTACAGAAAGAGTTCTTCCTTACCCTTTGGTTTAGACAACAATGGCGGGATGGACAGGAATTCTTTTAACCCCTCAAAGGCCTCCTTGCATTCTCTCGTCCATTCGAAGCCGTTGACTTTGCGTAGAGCCTTGAAGAAAGGCAAACATCTCTCCGCGGACTTGGATAGAAAACGGCTCAGAGCGGCTACCCTTCTAGCTAAGCACTGCACTTCCTTCTTGTTGGCGGGAGACCTCATGTCCAAGATGGCTCGGACTTTATCGGGGTTCGCCTCGATTCTCCATTGTGTTACCATGAAACCCAAGAATTTGTTGGCTGTCACCCCGAAGGCATACTTGCGTGGGTTCAGCCTCATCTAGTATCGGCGGAGGTTGCCGAAGGTCTCCGTCAGGTTGGCAATATGGTTGGTGGCGGACGCTTTTTGTAAGCATGTCGTCCACGTATACCTCCATGTTACATCCGATCTGGTCCTCGAAGACTTTGTTCATTAGCCTTTGGTAGGTGGCTCCCACGTTCTTCAGCCTGAACGACATCACCTTATAGCAATATATTTCCTTCTCGGTTATGAAAGAGGTAGCTTCCTCGTTATCGGGTTCATCCTAATTTGGTTATACCCAGAGAAGGCATCTATGAAACTGAGGGTTTCGTGATCGGATGTAGCGTCCACCAGTTGGTCGATCCTGGGCAAAGGAAGCTGTCCTTGGGGCATGCTTTGTTGAGGTCAGTGAAGTCTACACACATCCTTCAGCTCCTGTTGGCCTTGTGGACCATCATGACGTTAGCCAACCAGTCGGGGTAGTGAACTTCCCGAATGTGGCCTGCAACATTCAGCTTGCAATTTCCTCGTCAATGGCCTTCTGCCTATCTGGAGCAAAGCTTCTCTTCTTCTATCGAACGGGCCAGCATTCTGGCTTGAGGTTGAGCCGATGAGTGATTATCTCTCAGGGATGTCTGGCATATCAGACGATAACCATGCGAAGATGTCAGAGTTGGCACGTAGGAAACAAGGAGTTGATTGCGTGCCTCTTCCAGGAGTAGTGCTCCGACTTGGATGGTTCTCGTCGGGTCCTCCCCAAGGGAAAGGTCAGAAGGTGCTCGGCTGGCTCTCCTCTCCTCTCCAAGTCTCGGGGACTGGAGGCTAAGTGGTAGCAGTGCGGTAACGGGTTCTACTCTCCCCTCATCTCTCCAACTCCTTCGCTGGTGGGAACTTTACAAGTAACCTTTTGATGGAGATGACAGCATCCAGCAGGTTCAAACCAGGTCTCCCCAAAATAGCATTGTAAGCCAGTGGGATCCGAACCACAGGAAGTTCATGAGAACCATGCTCTGACGCGGTGGAGTCCCGGTGGTGACGGGGAAGGTGACTTCCCCCTCAACCCTGACGGAGTCTCCAGTGAAACCCATCAAGGGAGTGGTGATGGGTAGAAGAGAACTTGTAGGCAAATTCATTTAACAAAAGCGTCATAACTCAAAACATTTACTAAGCTTCCACTATCAACCAAAATCCGCTTTACAGGATGTTTAGCGATCGTCATAGAGACGACGACTATCATCATTCTTATTTACTACTCCTTCTATATCCCTTTTAGAGAAGGGATTATAGAGCCTTCTTCCTCCTCTCGCTGTCTTTTAGAACTATTGCCTGCCCTCAGAGATCATGGCCACCATCTTCTCCGTTGGGGCGTTGTCTATGCCAATATGTGGCGCGGGAGGTGCCGACAGACTTGTGGCAGCAAGGTTCCCCCTTCGGACGAACTTGCCTAGATGACCTTGCTGACAAGTTCTTCAATAGCTTTCTTCAGTAGGCGACAGTCTTCGGTAACATGGCCAGTCTCTGTGATATCGGCAGTAGAGTTCCTTGCTACGGGGGATCCCAGGCCTCATGGGAGGTGGGCATCGGAAGTAGGGCTCCTCCTCGATCTCTAACAAGATGTGGGATATAGGGGCAAGCAGCAGAGTAAAATGCTCCTTGGGGACCAGCATCTGAGGCTGGTTTTCTGGCCGACAGGGTGGCTCCGGCTTTTCGGACCGCATCCCAGCTGGTTCCAAAGGTGCTGGCTTCTTACCGATCCTTTGTCAACCTTCCTCCTGGAAGAATCTACTTCGTCTGCACGAATGTACTTTTGTGTCCGGCTCAACAGTTCAGCATAGGAGTGAGGAGGCTTTTTATCCAGAATAGGCAAACCTGGATGGACGGAGTCCTCTCTTCAGAGCCAACGTAGCCACAGAGTCCTCAAGGTTATATACCTCCAGTGCCGCTTCCTTGAATCGAGCCACAAAATCTTTAAGGGATTTACCGCTCCTTTGCTGGACGCGAACAAGCTATCAGCCACTCGGGGGCTCTTTCGGCATGCATCAAAGTGAGCTAGGAAAGATCGTTCGAGTTGCTTAAAAAAGTTGATACTGCATGGTGGTAAATGGGAATACCACGCACGCACTGCCATCCGAAGAGTAGCTGGGAAGGCTACATAGAGAAGAGAGTCTGTCGCCCCCTGGACTTGCATGAGGACCTTATAGCTTTCTAGGTGGTCCAGGGGGTCCATAGTGCCGTCATAGGGATCCAGCTGGGGAAGATATAACCGAGGTGGGACCGGCTCCTCATAATGCGGCGAGAGAGCGAAGGGCGATGGTCGTAGTCCGTTTCATATGGATTGGCAATTCGGCGGCCAAGTTCCTCCAACCGCTGATGATACTCATCCAGCCGCTGCTCGGCCGACGAACGGTCTTCCTATTGGTGTCTTCTTTTGAGGAGTCGGAGGATGAAGATGGGGAAGGCGGCCGGTGCAAGGAGTGCACGTGCCTTGGTTCTTTCTCACCACCTGCCTGTGAGAGCGGTCGGAATGACGAGAAAGAGACCGTCGTCGTTTGGAGGTCTCCCGATGCCGAGGCCATGGGGGCGAGTGATGGGAGGCCTCAGGAGGGGTCTTGCCCTGATGACGTTGGCTGGCTACATGGCCCTCCGTATGTGGTGGGGGTTGAGGTGGAACATGCATGGCAGCGAAGCCCTGCTCCTGCAGTCCTCGCACCACCACTATCAAGTCTTGCACCTGCTGGGTCAAGGCATCAAGCCGATCAGCCCGGCTAGCCTGCGGCTGCGCGGGAGGCGGAGTAGGGAGGTTGGCCTCCGATTGCTTAGCCCGCGGGAGGCATCCTGCGGCCTGGCTGGTGGAAGCTTCCTACGTTCATCATCACCATCGTCTTCCTTGATAATGTCGCGGGGTTGCAGATGCGTGGGGGTAAACGTCTGTCTGCCGTGTGCACCCCCTTCCTGGCGCCAATCTGTTGCCGCCAAAATCCGTATACAAGACTAAATCCTTCATTTCAAACACATTTGACAATGCTACCTTTAGATCCTCCATAACAGCTTTACTCTTGCATGCAATTAACATATCATCCACATACAAAAGCAAGTATAATCTGGAATTATCTTCTAAAATCCAAAAATAAACACAGGGATCAAACTTGTTGCCGCCAATCACTTTTGAAGAGCGCCGGGCGAGAGGAGACCTCCGCGTGTTTTCAGCAATGCAACAGGGCCACCTCCTTTCTGGCTAGGAATCTGCAAAATAAGTCCCGGCCGGTGGTTCTGGCGGGGACCCTCCGATGCTCAAGTTAGCGACTTGAGGAAAACAGGAATTTAGATGAGAGTTTTGCTTACCTTCTCTTATGAGTTCGGGTCCTCTTTTTATACCTGTCTGGGGGTCCCTTTTTTCCCTCGTTAGAACAATCGAACTCTAGGATCAGCTCTATGAATGGCAGGTAGGTACGTCGTTGCCAAGCGGGCACCGTAAATACTGGCGACTGTTGGTGTGCTGGCAACTATCCGTGATTTTGGCAATGATAGGCGGGCCAGCCGTGTTGCAGTTGGTGTTTTAGATCACCGAGCTCGATATTCGGAGTTGGTTTCATGAGGGCAGAGTGCGCGTGGTATGAACTGATGTTAGGGCCAAGACCGAGGCTGAGGCGAGACTTGAGGCCGAGGTAGGACCTGAAGCTGAGGCCAAGCCGAATCCGAGTTCGAAACTGAGGCCGAAGCAAATCTGAGGCCGAGGCCAAGCCGAATCCGAGGCCGAAGCCGTGGCCAAGCCGACCAAAGCTACTTGCGTTCAAAAAATCATGCGGGTTGTTATCATGCCGCCTGACTGTGTGATTAGCCAAATCAATACTCACATCTAGACATGCTAATGCTCCTCACAAAGGGATCAAACCACAGATACACTGACGTGGTGACTGCTTCAAACCATATAAGGATTCTGCGAATGACATACCTTTCTTTCTGACTCCGGTTCTATGAACCCCTCTAGTTGCTCCATATAAATCTCCTCCTCCAAATCCCCATGAAGGAAGGCCGTCCTAACATCCATCTGCTCCAGTTCCAAATTCTGCACTGCTACAATGCTCAGTAATATCTGATAGATGTGTGTCGTACCACTGGTGAGAACACCTCATTGTAGTCAATGCCTTCTTTCTAAAAAATCCTTTGGCTATTAACCTGGCCTTATACTGATTTTCTCCTTCGCTGTGGCTCCTTCTTTGCACTGAAATATCCATTTACAACCAATGGGCTTCTTTCCACTTAGCAGTGACACCAACCGCCAAGTCTGATTCTTTTGCAGGGACTGCATCTCTTCCGCCATTGCCTGGACCCATCTATCTTTATCCTGGCTTGTCATTGCTTCCTGATAGGTAATTGGTCCTCCACTGGCAGCCACCAATGCATATGACATGGTCTCGCCAAACCTATATCGCTCCGGTTGCCGAATGGCCCTCTTTGGCTTATGTAGTGCAATGTCGATGCCTATCCCAGGATGTGACTCCTCCCTCTGCTCATCTTGCCGTGAGCATGCATCTGGATGGTCCCCACATGTGAAGACATATCTGGAGTATGCTCCACCTGAATCTCATATCCTCTTGGCGATCCTACAAAAGGTAAAATATCATAAAAGGTTAGTGCTTAGCTGCGCCCTGCTGAGCCTCCTGCTGCCCACCAGCGTCCGACTGGGCCTCTGGCTAAACCTCTACCACCTCCTGCTTCTTGAGGACTGAGCTCTCATCAAAAATCATTTTCTGCTAATCATGACCTTCTGCTCCAAGGGATCCCATAGCCTGTATCCTTGACTCCTCGTGGATATCCAATGAACACCATTTTTTGGGCTTTGGCATCCAACTTGGTCCGCTGACTGCATCCATATGTACAAATGCTATATATCCAAAAACTCTGATATGGCTAAGCTACACCTGTCTACCAGACCACACATCCCTAGTAACCTCCCATCAAGCTTGACATGAGGAGACCTATTCACCAAGTAGGTTTCTGTGTCAACTGTATCCACCCAAAACATTTTAGGTAATCCTACTTGCAATCTCATACATCTAGCTTTCTCCTTGAGAGTTTAGTTCATTCTCTCAGCCACTCCATTTTGCTGAGGAGTTCTAACCACTGAAAATTATCTTTTGATGCCTTCGTCTGTGCAAAATTTCAGAAACTCCTTACTTATGAATTCTCCACCGTTATCGGACCGCACCACCTTTACATATCTCCCTATCTCCTTCTCCACCTCAGCCTGCCATGCTTAAATTTGGAGAAGACCTCTGACTTTTCCTTTAAGAAATATACCCAGACCTTCCTTAAAAATCATCAATCAGAGTCATAAAATATATGGCCCCATTTTTACCCGAAACTGGAGCTGGACCCCAAACATCACTGTGTACTAGCTCCAAAGGACCTGTACTGTACGCTGAACTGGTAGAAAATTTTACCTTGTGTTGCTTGCCCATCTGACATGGCTCATAGACCTCTGCAACACCCTCATCCAAAACTGGAATCCTCCTATCCTTCATTAGCACCCTCATGCCCGCTCTCCTATGTGACCAAGACAGTAGTACCATATGCGGTACATATCCTGCTAACTATGCACTGCTACTGCTGTCTCAGACCCTCCACACAACACAGACCCAACCAGCTGATACAAATTATTTTTTAGCCTCTTCCCCCTCATCATAACCATGGCACCTTTCATGATGTTGAGTACACCATTCCCGAACAACAACTGAAACCAAATCCATTCCTCTCCAGGTACCCCAAGGATATTAGGTTCTTCTTCAAGTTAGGAACATGCTTCACATGAGTAAGAGTTCTCACAACCCCATCAAACATTCTGACCCTAACTGTGCCAACTCTTGCCACCCTGCAAGAATGATCATTGATGCATGACCGATTCACATGCAAGTAATTTTTTTTTCTTTTTTTTAATGATTAATAATTGCAGTTGATTATTCTTCCAAAGTAATAGCCTAAGAGGGATTCAAAAAAATTTACAGTAAATCCACATGCGAAACATTCCTTAAAAATAAGGAAGAAGGACCGCCGAGGCTAAGAAGCCCGGTAGGGCTTGCTCTCCTACAATAAAGTTACTAGTAGATTAGAAGGGTGTACCTGGCAAGAGGGAAAGATCAAAGTGTTGAAGGGGTTGCTCTGCTTGGCGGATGCGCCCTAGATGACCAAGCCTTGAGCCCGGATCTGCGGCCAAGTATCCGCTGACCTGGATGACGATCACCTTGAATCCTGATTCGTGGCTACTGAGGGATCTACAAGATCACCATACAAGGGTTAAAGTAATAGAGAAAATTTAGAATAGAGACAAAGAGACAAGGAAGGAGTAGAGAAAAGGGAGGCCGGCCAAGGGCTCTTGGGCGTCCACTATTGGAAGACAAAGGTGGCGGCCAGGGTTTCTCTAGAGACTTGGGATATTGGCACACGCAGGAGGAGGAAACAAGAACACCAGAGAACCAATTAACAAAAATCACAATAACTCAAAACTTGGATTGATTGATTAATAATAAAAGATATCATTCATAAGAGGGTCTCTTTTATAGAGCAAGAGACTTGGGCCCAAGAAAATAAAGATATGAAAAGAGAGAAAAGAAAAAAAGGCGCCCTAATCAAATTTGGCATGAAATCTGCAGCGTCCAGATGAGGAAGGTGATCTTCTAGATGCAATCAGCGGCAGCTGGATTTGGCATGAAATCTATGGCATCCAGATGAGGCAGTGATCTTCTAGATATATTGAGATGTAATCAGCGACAGCTTAATTTGGCATGAAATATGCAGCGTTCAGATGAGGAAGGTGATCTTCTAGATGCAATCAGCGGCAGCTGGATTTGGCATGAAATCTGTGGCGTCCAGATGAGGAAAATGATCATCCAGATCGGGAAGGTTGCTTGCTCTGCTAGGTGATATGTGGGCTGCTTGAAGTAGGTGTGGTACCAACTTGAATTTAGCAGCTGCTCTGTCTGACTGTGATGGCCTTGTCTGATGTCTCCTCTTGTAAGCTGATGAACTTACTACATGACTCACATTAAAATAAACTGAACTAGATAGGACTCAATTTAGAATAAAAATAAACTAAACTTTATTTTCCAACTCAAGACTTGAATCATAACTAATCAGATATCCACAGAGGATTAAGAATCCTCTGCTTGATCCTAGTGCCCGCACCAATTCTCCCGGGGTGGGAAGAACTCGACCCTGTCGAGTATGGGTCATTCTGGCTCTGGTGTCTCTCTAGTAGGTCTGGGTCGAGGTGTTGCAAGTCCTCTCAAGTAATCCATGAATCATCAGATTCGGGGCGACCCTGCCATCGGACCAGGTAGCGTTGATAACCACGGTTGGATCGTAATGGCTTGATCGTCTAGGATACGCTCGATCCGCTCTCCTCGCTCAGGTAAAATTGGTGGTGGACACTCTTGGGTAGGTTTGCTCATGAAAGGAGGGTTAGGTCCAAAGTACTCACTAGGAATCACTGTCGGTTCCCTATATTCTACTAGGTCTGCAATATTGAAGGTAGAGCTAATGCCCCAATCCGAGGGCAGATCTAGCACATAGGCATTGGGTCCTACCTTCTCTATTATTTTAAAGGGACCAGCTCCGCGAGCGTGAAGTTTCTTAACGGTACCTAGTGGGAACCGTTCAGGCCTAAGCCTAACCATGACATAATCCTCTACACCGAACTCTTTGGCTCTTCTTCGGGAGTTAGCCAGTTTTTTATAAGTTTCATTACTTAGATTTATTTTCTGGCTAATGTCCTTATGTAAGTCTTTGATATGCTGTGCAAATGCTTGTGCGGACTCTGAGACTCGTGTGGAGGGGTAAAAGAATTAGATCAAGTGGACGATTAGGCTTGTACCCATGGACTATCTCAAATGGACTCTTGCCCGTGGACCTGTTCACTGAGCTATTGTAGGCGAACTCTGCACGAGGCAGTAATAAATCCCACATCCCTAGGTGTTCGCCTACAAGGCACCTAAGAAGGTTTCCTAGACTACGGTTCACCACTTCAGTTTGCCCATCCGTTTGGGGGTGAAAGGCTGTGAAAAATTAAGTTTGGTCCCTAACAGATGCCATAGCATTTTTCAAAAGTAGCTGGTGAACCTAACATCCCTATCAGAAATAATGGTCTTAGGTAGGCCATGGAGCTTGACCACGCTGTCTAAGAAAAGTCGGGCTACCCTAGACGCGTCAAAGGTTTGCGAACAAGGGATGAAATGAGCCATCTTAGAGAACCTATCGACCACTACAAAGATGGAGTCGTGCTTCTTCTGGGTTTTAGATAATCCTAGAATGAAGTCCATACTGAGGTCTTGCCAAGGACGATCAGGCACTGGCAAAGGAGTATATAGACCGGTGTTCTGCTTCTGCTGTTTTGCAACGGCACAAGTTCGACATCAGGCTATTATCAGGGCAACGAGCCTTTTTAATCCTGGCCAATAAAATTGGTCCTCTATCGCTAGAATAGTCTTATCTCTTCCAAAATGACCAGCTAATCCCCCAGCATGCATTTTCCAGACTAGGAATTCTCTAAGTGACGTCCTAAGGATACAAAGTCTATTGCCCCTAAAAAGGTAACCATCCTGGATGGTATAATCTCCACTGGTACTGGATGGCCCTAGCTGAAGGATCTTATAAATTTCACCAAAGTCATGACATGTCTCATACTCATCTTTTATCCGTCGAATCCTATAACTTCGGTGCTAACAGTACTCAACAACAAAGACTTACGGCTTAGGGTGTCTGCTACCTTATTTTCTATACCGGCACGGTGTTTCAGGACAAAAGTGTATGCTTGAATGTATTCAACCATTTGCCATGCCTAGAATTTAGCTTCTTCTGGGAGTTTAGAAATCGGAGTGCCTCATGATCAGAAAATAAGACAAACTCCTGCGGTAGTAAGTAATGTCTCCAATACTTAAGGGCTTGTACTACCGCATAGAATTCCTTATCATAGGTGGAATATCTACCTTTAGCTTCATTTAGTTTTTCACTAAAGAAAGCTATGGGATAATTTTCTTGGCTTAACACTCCACCTATGCCTACTCCCGACGCGTCGCACGCAACCTCAAACACCTTAGAAAAGTCTGGAAGTCTAAGTATGGGTGCACGAGTCATCCTATCCTTAAGCTCTAGGAAGGTCTTATTAGCTGACTTAGTCCACTCAAAATTACCCTTCCTAATACAATCAGTGATGGGTGCGACGATGGTGCTAAATCCCCTAATGAATCTCCTGTAAAAGGTTGCTAAGCCATGGAAGCTGCGGACATCGTGGACGTTCATGGGTACCGACCACTCTACAACCGACCTAACCTTTTCAGGATCCGCTGAAACACCTTCTGGGGTTACCACAAAACCTAGAAAGATAACTCTATGCGTCATGAAATCACACTTCTTAAGGTTTGCATATAGGCTATTCTCTCTAAGGGTCTGACAGATTAATCTAGATGGTTAAGATGGTCCTCTTTGGTCTTGCTATAAATTAATATATCATCAAAATAGACCACTAAGAATTTTTCGTGTACTCTTTCAGGACCTGGGCCATGATTCGCATGAATGTGCTAGGTGCATTTGATAGCCCAAAAGGCATCACGACCCACTCAAATAGACCATCTTTAGTCTTAAATGCAGTCTTCCACTCATCCCCTGGTCTAATTCTAACCTGATGGTAGCCACTCTTAAGGTCTATTTTAAAAAAGATAGTGGCACCTGCCATCATGTCCAACATGTCATCTAGTCTGGGGATAGGGAACCTATACTTGATAGTGATTTTGTTGATGGCCCTACTGTCCATGCACTTTCTCCAGGTACCATCCTTCTTAGGGGTTAATAGTGCAGGAACTGCACAAAGACTTAAGCTCTCCCTAATGAAACATTTCCTAAGTAATTCTCCCACTTGTTTTTGTAGTTCTTGATGCTCAATGGGGTTCATCCTATAATGGGGAAGGTTTGGGAGGGTGGATCCTGGGATCAGGTCAATGGCATGTTGGATGTTTCTCAGGGTGGTAACTGATCAGACAATTCTTCAGGGAAGACATCCTTAAACTCCTCTAGGATCTCAATTACTTCTGGGGGTTGTTCCTTTTGGACTGATTCATAGATCTCTTTAGTGGTCAAAATCCAAACAGGATTACCCTTAGTGATGTCCTTTTCTAATTCCTTAGCTTTAATCAGATTAACTCTTGGCTTGCTATCCTTAAGGTTGCTAGATCCTTTCTTGATTGGGTCACTAGGTGGAGTTGGATGTATCACATACTTGTTCCCATTGTGTTTAAAAGAGCAGATGTTGGATCGACCAAACAAGGTGGCATCGTGATCGTAAAGCCAAGGTCGACCTAATATAATACTACTAACACACATAGGAATTACATCGCACCAGACCTTTTCCTCATAATTTTGCAATTTGATTAGTATTTGGCATCTGGACTTGATTGGGATAGAGGTGGAATCTACCCACGAGACCTTATAGGGACTAGGATGGGGAACTGTGGTCAATCCTAATGACTTAACTATATTGGCAGAGACGACATTGACACAACTCCTGCTATCCACTATGATCTTGAGCACCTTATCCCCTATCTTAACAAAAGTCTGTAGGATGTTAGTCCTACGCCAATCTTCCTGGTCCTTAGTTTGAGTCTGGGTCAAGATACATCTAACCACTCCTAGTAGGTCTTCAGACTCAAATGTTTCCTTCTCTCCATCGTACTCATCTATTAGATGGGTATCAGCCTCATAGACCTCTCCCTCAGGCTCAACTAGGGACTCGGATTCAGTCTCAGGTAACTCATCTATATGAAGGGATCTGACTGGGCACTGGCTGATCATATGTCCCAGTTTGTTGCATCTAAAGCATTTGATCTGGGGTTGGAATTTCTTTAGACCTCTACAGATTTGCTCTTATCCTCTCTCTGGGGTATAGGGGTACTATTCTAGGGTCGACTCAACTCAGTTCGGCTTGTACTAGGTCGACTAGTGTTGGGTCGACTCGAAAAAGTCTGGCGGGGGTCTGAGTACTGGGTAGGTCTGGGATGACTAGGATAGGCCTAGTTAGATCCTGGATATGGGCTAGGGCTCTTGATAACCTTTGATCTACGGGGGTGGCCCTCTCTGAAAATATTCATAATCCCTAGCAACTTGGTAAACTTCTTCTAAATCGTATACCCTTCTTAGGTAGAGTTCTCTTTGAATATCTGCTCTCAGGCCATACCTAAACTTGGATAGGGTGACTTCCTCAGACTGAACGATATTACACCTCATGGTATACTCTTGGAATGTAGCAATGTACTCATTCACAGTTTTACTACCCTGAATTAATCCCTGCCACTGGTCCAATAGGCTCTACTCATACGATGTGGGGACATAATTAGACCTAAGTCTAGCCTTCATGGCGTGCCAGTGACTATTGGGTCTCTTCCCTCTAATAATTGCCTTCGCTCTAAGGTGGCCTAGTATAACCTAGCTTGTCGTACTAACTTGAGCTTGACAAACTTAAACTTACGCTCTTCAGACATGTCGTACCAGTCAAAGTACTGGTCCATTCCTTCCTCCCAATCTAGGTAGTCCTTAGGGTCCATAGAGCCATCGAAAGTAGGTGCTTCAAGTCTGACACTTCTAAGGGCTCTTTCTTCTTGGTCTACTGCCATATAATTGGGTCTCCTAGGGAGGACATCTAGGACTGGATCAGGTCGAAGTGGTCTCCTAGGGTTTGGCCTTATGTAGAGGTCAGGCTGTTGGGCTCTCCTAGGATGAGGTGGGGTCTCATGATCAGACTCAGTGTGGGGCTCACAAGCTTCTTCTAGGATGCCCAACCTAGTTTCAACTTGATCAAACATGGACCCTAATCTAGCCTCAGATTGCTTGATGTCTTGGTTCATTCGGGCTAGTTGTTCAGTGATGATCCTTAAGTGATCATCAATGCTTTGATTAGCCATGGGTTCAGCATGTAATGGAGGTGGTGACGAGCGAAAAGATGCTCCTGATCTAGTACACATGTAAGCACAATCAAGAATATAGGACTCAGACTGACTCAGACTATGGTATGCTAGACCTAGTCATCGAGAGTAAAGGATTTAGCTTAATGCAAGCCAATCTAACAGTAACTCTTCAATTGGCCAATTGGAACAGGTGGAAGGGGGGAGGCTCGTCCCGCAAATTGCATGTGCCTAATTAGAATAACCCCAATACTTTGCTTAAGTCGTTTGATATTTGACCTCCCTTCTAGACACCAATTTCAGAGCACATACTAGACTGATTTGTACTAGTCTCCTCTAGTACACTAAACTGACTATTGTTGTCCCTAGTTCTCTAGGGCAAATGTCAATTAAGTTGCTACTCAATTTTAGATTAGAGGCTTGGGATCGGAATGTATGGGTGGTTGTTTTGGGCTAAGGAAGGGGTCTCAATCCCTCCCTTATCTGATATCAATGAAAGCCCTTAAGAGTAATTTAATGCAGATGAATGACATGTAAAACACAAACCCTAATCCAGAAATCTGTAAATAGCAATAAATCTCAATTTTTTTTTCACAGATTGAATTAAATTCTTAAAAAATAACAAAAATACTTTAAATTATAACGAATCTAGATAAATAAATTTCATATTTTTTGATGTATATGCAGGTAGAAATAATTTAATTAACATATGATATACTGATAATAATGTGAATTAAAATTAAGCCCTAACTATGCTCTGATACCAAACTGATGCAGGACCGATTCGCATACAAGTAGTTTTTTTCTTTTTTTTAATGATTAATAATTGTAGTTGATTATTGTCCCAAAGTAATAGCCTAAGAGGGATTTAGAAAAATTCACAGTAAATCCGCACGCAAAATTGTTCCTAAAAAATAAGGAAGAAGGACCGCAAGGCTAAGAAGCCCCGGTAGGGCTTGCTCTCCTACACTAAAATTATTAGTAGATTAGAAGGGTGTACCTGGCAAGAGGAGGAAGATCAAAGTATTGAAGGGGTTGCTCTGCCTGGCGGATGCGTCCTAGATGACCAAGCCTTGAGCCCACGAATCTGCGGCCAAGTATTCACTGACTTGGATGACGATCACCTTGAATCCTGGATTCATGGCTACTAAGGGATCTGCAAGATCACCATACAAGGGTTAAAGAGTAATAGAGAAAATTTAGAATAGAGGCAAAGAGACAAGGAAGGAGTAGAGAAAAGGGGAGGCCGGCCAAAGGCTCTTGGGCATCCACTATTGGAAGACAAAGGTGGCGGCCAGGGTTTCTCCTGGAGACTTGGGATATTGGCACGCGCAGGAGGAGGGAAACAAGAACACCAGAGAACCAATTAACAAAATCACAATAACTCAAAACTTAGATTGATTGATTAATAATAAAAGATACATCATTCATACAAGAGGGTCTCTTTTATAGAGCAAGAGACTTGGGGCCCAAGAAAATACAGATATGAAAATAGAGAAAAGAAAAAAAAGGCGCCCTAATCAAATTTAGCATGAAATCTGCAGCGTCCAGATGAGGAAGGTGATCTTCTAGATGCAATCAGCGGCAGCTGAATTCAGCATAAAATCTGTGGCATCCAGATGAGGCAGGTGATCTTCTAGATATGATTGAGATGCAATCAGTGGCAGCTTAATTTGGCATAAAATCTGTAGCATCCAGATGAGAAGGGTGATCTTCTAGATGCAATCAACGACAGCTGGATTCGGCATGAAATCTGTGGCATCCAGATGAGGAAAATAATCATCTAGATCGGAAAGGTTGCTTGCTCTGCTAGGTGGCATGTGGGTTGCTTGAAGTAGGTGTGGCACCAACTTGAATTTAGCAGCTGCTCTATCTGACTGTGATGGCCTTGTTTTCTGCTCCAATACTGATGTCTCCTTTTGTAAGCTGCTGAACTTACTACATGACTCACATTAAAATAAATTGAACTGGATAGGACTCAATTTAGGATAAAATGAACTGGACGGGACTCAAAATAAACTAAATTTATTTCCCAACTCAAGACTTGAATCATAACTAATCAGATATCCACAGAGGATTAAGAATCCTCTGCTTGATCCTAGTGCCCGCACCAATTTCCCTAATGTCACATTTTTCACATCGATTTTAGTATAATCTGCAAACCAGGACCGATGCAGTGTATAATGATATGAGCAGGCTGAATCAAGTAACCAACTGTCTGTTATACTTCTGTGTGCATCTGAAACCACCAAGAGGTCCTCCTCGACCCCTACATCTTCAACAGTACTGACAGATTCCTTTTCTTTCTTCTCTTCTTTAAGTTTCTTCCAAAGAGGACAATTCCTCTTTATGTGTCCAACCCCATTACACTTGTAACACCTGAACTTGCCTTTGCCTTTCTTTGACTTGAACCTGGATCGGCCCCTATGCTTGCTAACCTCCTTGCCTCTGCCGGTTCTCTCTCCTACCGTGAGGCCCTCTTAAGGTACACCTTCTCCTGTTATCTTTTTCCACTGCTTATTGGATCTCAATACAGACACAATATCTTCATAAAGCAGTATTCTTTTCTATAAAGCAGTGTAGTAATAAGAGGATCATAAGACATAGGCAATGAACATAACAAGAGAAGAGATTTATCTTCTTCCTCCTCTTAACACCAAGAGTCATCAAATTATTGCATACCCTATCATACTTCTGAATATGAAGAACAATATCCCCGCCTTCCTGCATCCGAAGACTATATAATTATTTCTTTAACATAAGTTTATTGCACATATTTTTGCCCATGTATAAGGAATGCAACTTGGCCCAAAGACCCTTCGGTTTCTTCCCATCTAGGATACTGTACAAAACTGAATCAGCAAGATACCCTCTGATCGCTGCACATGCCCTCTTCTCAAGAGACAATCAATCCCCTTCTAACATCTCCTTAGGCTTTGATTCCAAAGCAACATCAAGAAAATTCTGCACTAGTAAATCCTCAACCCTCACTTTCCACATGGAGAAACTCCCTTTTCCATTAAATTTTTCAAACTCAACTTTGCTTCCACTACTCATGGTTGATCATGCCACAAACAGAAATTACAGAGATGAATTAAGAAAAATACCTAAAGGTGAGTGAAATCCTGGTTGAAATCCTCTCCTGCAGCCCCTTCAAGAAGTTGACTCCACGTTAAACGGCTTTGATCGTGGAACTTTGACCTAGAATTAATGCTAGAATTGAGCGCCCACTTCCTAAGAGAGGTGCTTGAGAAACGCACCAGGCTTCGGTGAAGCCCCCCATGAACTCACCGTGCATTTTCTTCACTGTGAGAATGATCTCATGCATGCCTCTCTCTTTCCATTGAATTAATGTGAGCGAAGCCAAGGAAGTCACGTACACGTTGACCAGTTCTTGTTGACCCTCGTCTTTCAATGCTAAAATGGATCTTCACGTAAAGTCTTCTCCTCCACGTGCCTGGATGTGAAACCGGCTGTGCCTGGATGTGAAACCATGAAGCCGAGCTCTCCACAAACTCAAACTCTAGTGCGTGGAAGTCCACGAGGGCTTCCAATGGATCTGATTTCTCTTTTCTTTCTTTTCCCAAGCATCTCTTTGAAGCTCTGATACCACTTGTTGCGCAGCTTCCGTCGAGATCAGGCGTGTGAGGGAAGATAGAGGAGAAGAAGAATAGATGGATATAGAAGAAAAAGATAATACCTTTATTTTTCTGAGGTCTCCGCTATCCGGTTACATTCAAAGAGAGCCTTAAATAACGATCCATCTTAGATGATAAGACTTATCCGCATAAGCCTGTAACCAACTCCCTAACAAACTTCCTAAAATATGAAAGTCTATCCAAAACTTGAGCCCAATCCCTCTGGACCCAGTTTTATAACCTACAATTAGGTTATTAAACATTCTCTCAAAAAACTCCCTTCTAAGCCATGCAAGAAAGCACTCAAATCCGAGCCCATGTACACCCATGACTCACATGCTTTCTATTCTTGGGTCACAAGCCGACCCAAATGATTTAGGAACCTGAGAACTTATATAGCCTAAGCTCTCAAACTTGTGTGACTCTTCAGAACTTTAGATGTGCCACACCTTAGCTTACAACTGCTATTATGTGAGAAATAAATCTATGCATAAAACACATACAGGCATGCTGTATAGATCAAATATATTAAACACAGGAATCAATGAATTACCTTTAGCCATTGAACTTTGTCGATTGAGTGCTTTCAATCAATGACTGTATCGCATAATGATGATGTATGCCATTAGGATTTACTCTTGATTAAAGACCCAATCTCTTTCTGACTTCCATATAATTTTTTCTCGTATAAAAAACCTTCAGAAAGGGATCTCAATTTATAAAGAAACTCCAACTCTCTTATCTCATCTATTCCCATCAAAATAGGCTCATTTAATTTTCAAAAAGAGATATAGTTATCACTTTCTTAATTAGTGGATGGATATTTTGAGAGTTATCTCTAAGAGGTTGCAAATTATCAGCAAGTGATTACCAGATAAAATAAACATAGGTCCATCACCTACAAAATACTACACATTGTACTTGTGACAAGAAACATGAGAATTCTTTGGTTGTTTTAAATAAGATGAGAATGCTTAGGCTTTATTTCTGAGTATCGCTTGCTTGAAAGTTCATTCATCATTAAATTTATTGTAGTAGGCGGGGCAATTGCAATGCTAATCCTAGGACTATAAACTGATAGCATCATTGAATTTATTAGGTTTGGAAAGATAGATATATAAACATAACCTGATAAATTGGACTTGGATGAGTAATGCTAATCCGAGGAATAGGCAGAGTGTTATCTTAGATTAGCAACCTGCTGTAAACTATCTCACTTATCTAGAAGTATAATGACTCGCTCTCTTTTTTTTAATTAAAACTATAAGGGAGAAGCTAGTACCATAAATTGATGCTAATTTGAAAGCAAGGGTACGCCAAATGGTTGCTTATCTTTATATATAGGTTTGCCTGGAACTTTGAGTTGGTGATAGCAACCTTCCATGGAGGGAGGGTGCCCCTATAGAGCTTTTCAGCAATTCTGAGTTTACAAAACATTTCTTCAAGAAATCTGAACAGCTAATATTTTAATATTATTGAAAGAAAGAGCCAAGAGGATGGGAATGAGGTGAAAATGCTTACTCTGGTTTAATCTAATCTATGTGGCATCAAAATTCACTTAGAGATAGTATCAAATCCTTTTTTTTTTTTTTTTTTTGACCGTAAGCAGGGAAGTTAAACTCCCCCAAAATTTATTATGGAAACATCAAATCAGAATAAAGCTAAAAATGTGAATGAAAAACAAAATAAAGAGTTTATAACATTCTCTTCACAACTTCAAGTCGGGAAAAGAATTCCATTACTGACATTTGTATGCATTCTCTTCATAATATCAATGCGTGGCAATGTTTGATTCTTCTTGTGATGGTAATGACCACCTGTGCAATCTTGCATATGCTTTCTCTACCTGTGAAAGGCAAAAATTGTCTTATGCTCACAACTAAGATTTCTATATTACTAGTTACTAACAAATCCTTCAAGTATGTCATCACAATTAGTATTTTTGTGAAGATAAAATCAAATCCGCCAGCCAAAATAAATGCAAGAAATTTCATTTGCAGGAGCCTTAGATTAATATTGAAATGTGAGGCACTGGAGTATATTAATAACTTGTTTATAAAAAGTAAAACATCATAGTATAAACATAAAAGCGTTGCAATAAACACTAGATGCAAATTTGGGTTGGATTCTTTTCTTACACTTTTGACTCATGTTTAAATGTTCAAATTTTTGATGAGCTAGTTTCTAAGTGACTCCATTTTATGGAGTGGTCAGGTGCAAGAATACTTATTTTGTCATAACAGTGGCATGCCCTTTCTTTCTAACAGTATCTTCAGTTGTTAAATTACATAAACCAGAACTAAAAAATATCCCTTCACTGAATATTGAGCAGATCTCTCTTACCTGACCATCCCAATCAGTTCTAATGGTGATGAACAAAAGAGCAAGCACTTGTGCTGCCGATCCACACAGCATTCCAATCCAGATGCCCTGAAAAGTTAGGAAAACAAAATCTAATCACATATATGAAGCCAAACAGAAAGGAAAAATTAATGTCCTATATAACATGGATAGGGATAGACCTAAACTAACATGAACAGAAATAATCAAGAAAGATATAACTATTTATAATTTAAATATTGACTTGGTCCTGAATAAAACAGAAGGGAAGAAGCGGATTTATGTAGCTGATCTCATGTAGTTGATCAGAAAAGACTTAGCTGAATTGAGTTGTATGACATGTGATGTGGCTGACGAGTCGCGTTAGAGTTAATGGAGGAAACAGTTGACGGAACCACCGCCTCGGCCTCCGAGGCCCCCTCGGCCTCGGCCTCCAAGATCCCCTCAGACCTCTGGACCCCTCGGCCTTGGACTTCATCCCTTCGGCCTCCAGCTGCGAGTCCCCTTGGCCTCCGAAGTCCTGTCGGTCTCGGACTTCGTCCCTTCGGCCCCCAGCTACGGGTTCCCTCGGCCTCCAAAATCCCCTCGGCCTCGGACCTCAGGTCCCGTCGGCCTCGGACTTCGTCCCTTCGGCCTACAGCTGCAGGTCCCCTCATCCTTCGAAGTCCCCTCGACCTCGGACCTCAGGTCCCCTCAGACCTCAAGTTCCCTCGGCCTCGGACTTCATCCTTTCGGCCTCCAGTTGCCGGTCCTCTCGGCCTCCGAAGTCTCCTCGGCCTCAGACCTCAAGTTCCCTTGGCCTCGAATCTCAGGTCCCCTCTACCTCGAGCCGCCTGATACTACCACGTGACCCACCAACTGTATGCAGCTGTCACATGGCCTACTAACCATCTGCAACTGCGCATGGTCACTACCTGTAATGGTGCATGCCTGACACGACTAGGCCCACCTACTACCTGTGGCGTCGTGCTTGACAGATGGTTCACGGGCAAGACACCTCTGACGTGCCCAGTGTCGGTTGCGACCTGTCTATGTCAGCCTGGCCACCTGTCCGCTACCGGACAATGGCACTTCAGGATTAGCCACCTTCTAAAAGCGAAAAAGGGATCTTCGAACAGGTATAAGAACCCACACTCACAATGAGGAAAGGGATCTGAACTCCAGCACTCTATCTATTCTTCTGTTAGTTATTTTCTTCACTGTTCCCGAGTCGCTTACTTGAGCATCGGAGGGTCCCCACCAGTGCAATCAGTCTCCAAGAACTTTCTTGTAGGAGCTTCTTCGAGGAGGAGGATCTTCATCTCCCGGTGTTAAAGGAACGTGACTTGGCGGCAACAGATTGGCATACCAGGAAGGGGGGAGAGAGGAAAGCTTCGAACTAGTCAGCTATAGATCTTTCTTCCCTGAGCAGTCAAGGAGATGGTGATGACACATGTGTAGGAGGTTTCCACTAGCCTCGCCGAGGGGCATCGCCGGGGGGCATCGCTAGGAAGCTGAGCCATCAGAACTTGGCCCCCTTGCTCTCCAGGTCGGCATTTCTGCTCTGCCTTGCCACCACTGCCACAGCAAGATGATTGGATCGCCGCCCTTGCCATGCAAGTCCAGTTGCTGGTGGCGGCAATCCAAGTTTTGCAGCAGCAGCCGACAGTCACACAGCAACAGTCAGAGCCACCCTCATCGATCCCAAGGGTGGTCCAACCCAACCAGCATTCTTCTTAAGGAAGGTCTCCCCTTCGGAAGATCCACCACCATTGCGCTTCGCCCAGGCATCATCGCCCCTTCGGAAGAACGGCCCGAGCCTGGTACTCCCGCTTGCTGCCGCGCAGCATCAACTCCTTTCGGCAGCTGAAGAGGGCCTTTTTGGCTCACTTTGACGCATGCCTAAAGATCCCGCGAGTGGCAGATAGCTTATTCTCCATCCAGCAAAAAAGCGGCAAGTCGCTGAGGGACTTCATCGCCCGGTTCAAGGAAGCTGCCCTTGAGGTCTACAACCTTGAGGACTCTATGGCCACTCTGGCCTTGAAGCGACGGCTTTATCCCTATCGCTTCGCCTACTCTCTCGATAAGAAGTCGCCCGGCTCCTACGCCGAACTACTAAGCCAAACGTAGAATATATCTGTGCTGATGAAGCCGACTCCTTCCGGTGCAAAGTGGATGGGAGTTACAGCAAGAAGCAAGCCCGTCCTGAGCCTTCTAAGGCTTGCCCCAGGAGACCCGAGCCTCCCCACCAACCAGACAACCGACCGCGAGCACTCGCTCCCAGAGAGGGACCCTTCACTCCTCTGCTCGCCCCGATATCCCACATCCTGATGAAAATCAAGGGCGAGTCTTAACTCCAACGCCCTCCTCCAATGAAGCCAGAGACCCCCGCAACAAAAATTTCTACTGCTGCTTTCATTGGGACTATGGCCACGACATCGAAGACTGTTGCCAGCTGAAGAAGACGATTGAGGACCTCATCCAGCATGGCCACCTAGAGAAGTTCGTCTAGAGAGGAAACTCGAGTGCACCCAGCCAGTCGGCTCCTCCACCATCTAAGGTCAGCGTCGATAATGCCCCGACCGAGAAGACTGGCCATAATTTCCTAGGGGGTAGGCAGCGCCTCCAAGAGGCCGCAAGGGGATAAGGGACTAGATTCTGTAATTTTCTTTTCTAAAAGGGACCTAGAGGGGGTGGTTAACAAGAATGATGACAGCGTCGTCCTGTCCATGACGATCGCGAAACACCCTATAAAAAGAATCTTAGTCGATAGTAGGAGCTCAGTTGATGTTTTGAGTTATGATGCCTTTGTTCGAATGAACTTGTCCCCTAGCTCCCTTCGGCCTGTCACCACGCCCCTGATGGGCTTCATCGGAGATTCTATAAGAGTCGAGGGTGAGATCACCCTCCCTATCACTACCGGAATGCCACCGTGTCAAAGCACGATTTTTATAAATTTTTTGGTTGTCCGGGTTTCCCTAGCCTACAATGCCATCTTCGGGAGACCTGGTCTGAACCTTCTGGATGCTGTCATCTCTACCAAGAGACTGCTCATGAGGTTTTTCATCAGCAAAGGAGTCGGGGAGATGTAGGGAGAGCAAAACCCACTACCGCTTTGTTATCATATGGCTCCCAGCCCGCAGGGGGTGATGGCTGCACCAGCACCAGAATCGCTCGACCCTTAAGGCTTGGAGATGAGAGGGGAGCCAGCCGAGCACCCGTTGACCTTCCCACTAGGGGAGAACCCAACGAGGATAGTCTAGATCGGAGCCTTACTCCCGGAGGAGTCACGCGATCAACTTCTTACTTTCCTATGGGCCAATTCTGACATCTTCGCATGGTCAGCATCTGACATGCAAGGTAGGTAATCATCATCAACTCAACATCAGTCCGGGATGCCAATTCGTTCGGCAGAAGAAGAGGAGCTTCATCCCCAACCGGTAGAAAGCCATCGATGAAGAAGTTCATAAGCTGGTGGCCGCTGGCCACATCCTAGAGGTCCACTATCCCGATTGGCTAGCCAACGTCGTAATGGTTCGCAAGGCCAGCGGAAGCTAAAGGATGTGCGTCGACTTCACTGATCTTAACAAGGCGTGCCCCAAGGATAGCTTCCCTTTGCTTTGGATTGACCAACTAGTGGATGCTACGTCTAGCCACGAGACCCTCAGCTTCATGGATGCCTTCTTGGGGTATAACCAAATCAAGATGGGCCCAGCGGATGAGAAGGATACTTTATTTGTAACTGAGAAGGGTATATACTATTACAAGATAATGACGTTCGGGTTGAAGAATGCTGGAGCCACCTACCAGAGTCTAATGAACAAGGTCTTTGAGGACCAGATCGGGCGTAACATGAAGGTGTACGTGGATGACATGCTAGCCAAAAGTATCCGTACCACTGACCATGTTACTAACCTTGCGGAGACCTTCAGTAATCTTCGTCGATTCCAAATGAGGCTAAACCCCCGTAAGTGTGCTTTTGGAGTTATAGCATGCAAGTTCCTAGGCTTCATGGTGACACCGTTGGGGATCAAGGCGAATCCTGATAAGATTCGAGTCATCCTTGACATGAGTCTCCCGGCTAGCAAGAAGGAGGTACAGCACTTGACTGAAAGGATGGCAGCCTTAAGCCGTTGCTTGTCCAAGTCAGCAGAAAGATGCCTGCCTTTTTTCAAGGCATTGCGCAAGGTCAATGGCTTCCAGTGAACGAAGGAGTGTCAAAAAGATTTTGAGGAGCTAAAGGAATTTTTATCCACTCCACCATTGCTGTCTAAACCGCAGGGTGGGGAGGAGCTCTTCATCTACCTTACAGCTTCTCCCGAGGTCGCCAACTCCGTGCTCATCCGCATGGATGCCAACGGACATAAAGGCCAGTTTATTACACCAGCAATGTGCTTCATGATGCAGAGACTAGGTATTTAGAACCAAAAAGATTATTTTTACTCTGATCGTCTTCACTCAGTGCTTCAGGCCTTACTTCCAAGCCCACCCTATCATGGTGCTCATGGATCAGTCCCTTCAGATGATCTTATCCCATCCTGACACCTCCGGCCGACTAACAAAGTGGACCATCAAGCTGGAAGAGTTTGACTTGTCCTTCTGGCCGAGATTAGCAATGAAATCTCAAGTGTTAGTCGACGTCCTGATCGAGTGCACATGGGCCGAGGAGCAGCCGGAGGAGCCGCACTCAGAGTCCCCAATGACGATAGAGGCAGGAGAGGAGGATTGGATCCTTCACGTAGACGGCACGTCCAACTCCCAGGGGAGCAGAGTCGGGCTCATCCTCGCGAGCCCAGAGGGAGAGGTAATGGAGTATGCTCTCCATTTTCTTTTTTTTGCCACCAACAATCAAGCGGAGTATGAAGCCTTGCTAGCAGAAATGAAGCTGGCCGAGGAGCTTGGTGCAAAGCATTTCAGAGCCTTCACTGACTCTCATCTTGTGTCCGAGCAAGTTGCGGGAGAGTACGAGGCCCGGGATCCAACCATGTCCTACTACCTGAGTAAAGTCCAATCCCAAGCCTCCCTGTTTGCTTACTTCTGTGTTAGTTACATTCCTAGGGGAGAGAATGCCAGAGCCGATGCACTGTTCTGTCTGGCCACTTCGATCGATGGAGCCTTGGGAAGAACGTACGTGAAGCATTTGGAGGTCCCGAGCATCGAAGCTATAGAGGAGGCCCTATCGGTCGTGCAGGAGCCCTCTTGGATGGATGCTTACCTCCGGTACCTTGCCGATGGTGCCCTCCTCGAAGACCCGGCTGAAGCTAGGCTACTCAAGCGATGAGCTCCAAAGTTTTTGATAATAGATGGGCGACTCTACTGAAGGTCCTTCTTATACCCGATCCTCAAGTGCGTTGGCCCGACAGAAGCCGATTACATCCTTCGCGAGATCCACGAGGGCATCTGTGGAAGTTATCTGGGAGGCAGAGCCCTAGCATACAAAGCCCTACACCAAGAATACTATTGGCTGACAATGAAAGAGGACGCTGCCAAGCTAGTCTGAAGGTGTGACAGCTGCCAACGACATGCCAACATCCAATGGCGGCCGACTTCTCAACTAAACCCCTTGGCGGCCCCATGGCCTTTCGCTCGGTGGGGGATAGACATCCTGGGACCATTTCCCCCGGCCTTTGGCCAGCGTAGGTTTATGCTGGTTTCCGTCAACCACTTCACCAAATGGGTTGAGGTCGAAGCGCTGACTAAAATTACCAAGAGCAAGATAAGGTCCTTTTTCTAGAAATCTATAATCTATCGGTTCAGACTGCCGCATACCCTTGTCACCAACAATGGCCGACAATTTGACAATGCTTCTTTCAAAGGATTCTGCACCGAGCTAGGCATCCATCAGCGCTTTACCTTTGTCGGTCATCCCTAGACCAACGGAGCAGCCGAGGTGATGAACCGCACTATCCTTCAAGGACTCAGGGTGCGGCTAGATGACTTCAAAGGAAGATGGGTGGAGGAACTCTCCAACGTGCTATAGGCCTACCACACGATGCCACGGGCTCCCACCAAGAAGACTCCCTTCAGCCTTGTCTTCGGGTCCGAGGCTATCATCCCCGTGGAGATTGACATTCCAAGTCCCCGAACGGAGTCTTAAGATGAGGAGGACAACTTGAGCTAGCTGCGAGCCAATCTTGACCTCATGGAAGAGGCACGCGATAGAGCGTGGCTCAGGATGACTCCTTATCGATAGCGAACCATCAAGTACTACAATGCTTGTGTCCACCCTCGAACATTCTTGCTAGGAGACCTAGTCCTCAGACGGGCTGAGGTCTCGAAGCCAACGGAAGGAGGCAAATTGTCGCCAAATTGGAAAGGACCCTATCGGATCACCGAAGCCCTCCACCACGAAGTATATCGAATCGAAGGACTAGATGAAAGTCACTCCCTCGAACCTAGAATTCTGACCTCATTAGTACTACCAGTAATGTATCCATTTTTACATTAAGTGTTTGTATTCTTTTGGACTTACCCATCCCACATTCTCAACTAATAAAAATATGTTCGACCAATCCATCTTTTCTGCCAAAGTCTGACTCTGGTCGGCATTGAAAGCCCAAGGCTAGCTCGGCACCAAAGTCCGACTCCGGTTGGCACTAAAAGCCCAAGGCCAGCTTGGCACCAAAGCTTGACTCTGATCGGTGCTGAAAGCTCGAGGCCAGCTTGGCACCAAAGCCTAACTCTGGTCGGCACTGAAAGCTCGAGGCCAGCTCAGCACCAAAGCCCAACTCCGATCGACACTGAAAGCCCGAGGCCAGCTCAGTACCAAAGCCCAACTCTAATCGGCACTGAAAGCTCGAGGCTAGCTCGACACTAAAGCCCAACTCTGATCAGCACTGAAAGCTCAAGGCCAGCTCGGCACTAAAGACCGACTCCAGTTGGCACTGAAAGCTCGAGGCCAGCTCGGCATCAAAGCCCAACTCTGATCGGCACTGAAAGCCCGACTCTGATCAGCACTGAAAGCCCAAGGCCATCTCGGCACCAAAGCTCGACTCTGGTCGACACTGAAAGCCCGAGGCCAGCTCGGCACCAAAGCCCGACTCTGGTCACCACTGAAAGCCCGAGGCCACTCGGCACCAAAGCCTGACTCTAGTCACCACTGAAAGCCCGAGGCCAGCTCGGCACCAAAGCCCAACTTCGGTCGGCACTAAAAGCTCGAGGCTAGCTCGGCACCAAAGCCCAACTTCGATCAGCACTGAAAGTCCAAGACCAGCTTGGCACCAAAGCCCAACTTCGGTCAGCACTGAAAGCCCGAGACTAGCTCAACACCAAAGCCTAACTCCGATCGGCACTAAAAGCCCGAGTCCAGCTCGGCACCAAAGCTCGACTCTGATCGACACTGAAAGTCTGAGGCCAGCTCGGCACTGAAAGCCCGAAGCTAGCTCAGCACCAAAGCCTGACTTCGGTCAGCACTGAAAGCTCAAGGCCAGCTCGGCACCAAAGTCCAACTCTAATCGACACTAAAAGCCCATGGCCAACTCGGCACCAAAGTCCGACTCCAATCGGCACTGAAATCCTGAGGCTAGCTCAACACCAAAGCCCGACTTCGATTGATATTGAAAGCCTAAGGCCAGCTCGGCACCAAAGCCCGACTTCGATTGGCACTGAAAGCCCAAGGCCAGCTCGGTACCAAAGCCCGACTTCGGTCGGCACTGAAAGCCCGAGGCCAGCTCGGCACTGAAAGCCCAAGGCCAACTCGGCATAAAAGCCTAACTTTGATCGGCACTAAAAGCCCGAGGCTAGCTCGGCACCAAAGCCCAACTTTGATCGGCACCAAAAGCCCGAGGCCAGCTCGGCACCAAAGCCTGTCTCGGCCAACATAGGGAACTCAAGGACAACTGGGTGCCTAAGGAATGATCTCGGACAGACCTGGGGTCCCGACGGCGGCTCGGTGCTACAGGCTCACTGCAAAGCTCGCACTTATGTGTCGATCTTGGGTTCACCAGGGTAAGCTTCGAGGCTAGCCTCAGCGCCCCCACCAGAATCTGATCGTATATAGCAACTAAGTCGCAGATTTGTTCATGGTGAATAGATAAATATGATGTCCCCTAGTGCCGGCGCAGCCTTATCAAGGGTCCTATGACGGCAAACTGAAAGGGATGGTGCAATGCACTAAGTATAACCATCGAAGATAGATTTCAAAAAGAGAATTTTCATTCCTTTAAATGTTTACAATGCCGACCAAGTCATACTTCAATATAAGAGAAGAAAGAAAAGTGGGCTATCAGGGCTCGATCACTGCAGGCCTATCGTCGGATGGCGGCCCCTCGGATCCCTCATCCGGCTCGATGTTCATGATGCCGAAAAGACTGAAGACCCTGACCACCTTCTCCCTGCAGTCCCATAACCCTTAGAGGTAGACGTCTGCGGAGGCTTTGGCCAACTCATCCGTGAAGCTGGTAGACTTGCGGAAGTCATCCACAGCTTCTGCAGCCCTCCTCTCAATGGTTGTTGCTCTCTCCTCGACGGCAACTGTGGCAGCTTTCGCCCTGCGGACCATGGCTTCCCTCTCCACGATGCAGGAGTCCGCCATCCTCACCACCTCCTCGGCATTCTTTGTCCTCTCCTCAGCCGCTTTCACTTCAATGAAGAGGGTGTCGATGCGGTAGTCTCTAGCGGTGATGGCCCCCATGGCCTCCCCCAACTGGCCGAAGGCTGCACAAGTGCGCTCGGCCTTAACAGCTGCCCAGCTGACGGCCTCCTCAAGCTTGGTGGCCCGGTCTGTCCGCACTGGCTCAAAGGCCTCCTTCTCCCTCTCAGCTCGGGCTCGGGCTCGGGCCTCAACGGCCTCCTGCTAGGCCTCGCAAAGGATGGTTTCTCCTTGGTCGATGACCTTCCTCATGGCTAGCAAACAGTTCACTGACTGCATAAAGAATGAATCAGTACAAGGCAGTTGAGACAAAAAGAAAAAAGAAAGGATTTTTAGAGTCCTGGACTTACCCGTACATGAGCCACAAAGGCCTCCCTGAAGAAGGCCGAGGCCCCCAGCTAACGGAGTTCCTCTTGGAACTCAGGAAGGATGATCTGGGTGATGAGCCACTCCGCCCGACGACCGTGGTTTATCATCGAGGGCCGGGAGGGGACTGCCCCGACCTTGCCTCCCTCTGCGGCCTTAGCTAGCTCAGAGATAGTGGGTGTTGAGCCAGTGATTGGCGGCACCTCCTCCTCTGGCGCCTCCATCACTGCAAGGTGACCCTCGCTCACCCGTCTCTGCATAGAGGAGCCCTCGCCCAAGCTCGGCTCCACCTCCGCCTGCTTCGATTCGGTGACTGGGATGGTGGGCTCTGTTGCTGCTACAGTCCCCTCAGTCCTCGCCACCTCCGGGGGGGTGTCGATCGTAAGGTTGATGGCAGGGCCGGCTGCTGCCCCTCCGTGTTTCGGGGATGGGGGAGACCGTGCCGAGGACCGGCTTGGGGCCTAGGTCCATTGCCTCCCACTCAGCCCCTCAGTGCCCTCGAGGACTCTCTTCCTCTTCATCGCCACCTTTCTGACGGCGTGAACTTGGATCTTCATCACTGCATAAGTCATCGATCAGAGTGAGCAAAAAAAAAAGAGAGAAAAAAGAATGAAGAAAAATAGGCCAAGGATCGGGGGCCTGCAGCCGCTCACCGTTGTGAGAAGAGACGCCTACGAGCCGAAGGTTATCCTCCGATAGGAGCTAATTGCAGCAAGGGACCTCGGCTGTCAAGAGTTGCCCGAGTGCCTCCCTGTCCTTCGGGGCTACCGTTGAGTCCTTGTTCAGCCTCGTATCCGGTTCCTCTCATCTTGTCCTCACCCCCTCGAGATCGGCAAAAAAGAAATAGGATTTCCATCCCTTGATAGATGAAGGCAGGCCAAGTTTGAGGGTTCGGCCAGGCTGAGGCTGGAACAGCCACCAGCCCGACTGTTGTCGGAGGGTATAGAAGCAACAAAAGAGAGAGATCCTAGCCTCAATGCCATGGAAATGGCAAAGCACTAGGAAGCCGCAGATGGTCCGAATGGAGTTTGAAACCAACTGGGCAGGTGTCAAAGAATAGCGGTCGAGGAGATTGAAAAAGAAAGGATGGTAGGGCAGGTGAAGACCTATCCTAAGGGAGACCTCGTAGATGGCAATTCTACCAGGCTGGGAAGAAACTACCCTATCATCAGGGGTAGGGAGGAACAGACGGATGCTACTAGGAATCTAGTAATGTGCCCTAATGTTGGCCAGATCTTGGCCCGTTACCATGGAGGCAATCCCCATCAGAGATTCTGTCCCCACCCTCGATGAGGCACCGATGGCCGCCGGGCGACTGCCAATGGCCACTGGGCGACTCTTGGCAGGAGTCCGGCCGGCAACTCACCATTGGGAGAGAGGAACATGATCCTCAGAGGAGAAGGAGGAAGAAGACCGGGATAGTGTGGGAGATGGAGAGGCTCAAAGCCTCGAGGGAGAAATATGGTCCCCAGAAGAAGTAGAAGAGGACCAAGATGGAGAGGAAGCCATTGAAAAGCTAGGAAGATGGAAGTGATTGGGGAACTGACCTGGATTAAGAAGGAAGAGTAGCAAGAACAGCTTGGGAGGAAGACGAAGATGGAAGAACTCGAGGAGGAAGACGCTCTCTCAAGGGGCAGAATGCCAGGCTCGAGAGCTTTTCCCCCGATTTATCAGTTTTGAATCATCCCGTCTAACCTAACCGGTCACACGAACCCCCTCTATAGGCGGTGTCACCTAACCTAACCAGCCACGCGGACCCCTGCTATAGGCGGTGTCGCCTCGGCAGGTGCCCGGCACGTGGGATGTTCCACCTTCAACCAATCGCGAGGCGTTGCTGACGTCAATGCATGACAATAATGTTGGTTGCTTTTCATGGATTCCAAAAGGACACTCCCATTTTGAGACAGATTTCCACAGATCTGACGATTGATAGAGACGGTAGTGTCGCAGAGCCCAAGTCGCCCATGCTAAGAAATCATTGTACCCTAAGATACGCGTCCCTCCGCAATTGGTAGCACATTGGGATCAGCCACCTGGGAGCTTACGCCCCTTTCACCTTGCAGGGATGGACCCACTTCGTTTCAAGGGCGAGGGAGCATTTGATATGGCTGATCGAGCTATGTTAGAGTTAATGGAGGAAGCAGCTGACGGAACGTCAGCCTTGGTTTCCAAGGCCCCCTCGGCCTTGGCCTCTGGGGTCCCCTCGGTCTTAGACTTCATCCCTTTGGCCTCCAGCTGCAGGTCCCTTAGCCTCCGAAGTTCCTTCGGTCTCGAACTTCGTCCCTTCGGCCTCCAGCTGCGGGTCCCCTTGGCCTCGGACCTCAGGTCCCCTCGAACCTCAAATCCCCTCAGCCTCGGACTTCGTCCCTTCGGTCTCCAGCTACGAGTCCCCTCGGCCTCCGAAGTCCCCTTGGCCTCGGACCTCAGGTCCCCTCGGATCTCAAGTCCCCTCGACCTCAGACTTTATCCCTTCAGCCTTCAGTTGCGAGTTCCCTCGGCCTCGGACCTCAAGTCTCCTTGGCCTCGAACCTCAGGTCCCCTCTACCTCGAGCCGTCTGTCACTAGCACGTGGCCCACCAACCGTCCGCAGCTGCCACGTGGCCCACTAACCATTTGTAACTGCACGTGACCACTACCCGTAATGACACACGCCTGACACGACTAGACCCACCTACCATCTGTGGCGCTGCGCCTGACAGGTGGTTCGCGGGGTAAGACACTTCTGACGTGCCCAGTGTCAGTTGCAACCTGTCTATGTCAGCCTGGCCACCTGTCCGCTACTGGACAACAACACCTTGGGATTAACCACCTTCTAAAAGCAGGAAAGGAGATCTTCGAATAGGTATAAGAACCCACACTCACAACGAGAAAAGGGATCTAAACTCAAGCTCTTTAGCTATTCTTCTGTTAGTTCTTTTCTTTACTGTTTCCGAGTCACTTACTTGAGCGTCAGAAGGTCTCTACCGGTGCAACCGGTCTCTAAAAACTTTCTTACAGGAGCTTCTTCGAGGAGGATGATCTTCGTCTTTCGGCGTTAAAGGAACATGACTTGGCGGCAACAACATGCATAGGAAAGTCTTAAAAAAAGCCACCAAGCACATCCTGCAGAAACAAATCGATTTGGTTTTTCCACCGCCAGGAAAAACTTGGGAAACATTAACAACAAATTCATCATGGTTTCTTATTTTCAGTAAACTACAAATTATTTCTTGCATCAAAGCAGCTTCCATCCTTCAACAACTACAGTGGTAACCTGAAAGTCCAGATGTATTTCTGTAGTTATTTTCCTCAGAGAGTTTGATCGGTAGAGAGGTTTAGGAGTTCTTTAAAATGATAGATGGGTTTGGATCTCTGAGTGCGTGCATCTTTCTTACCTTTACTTGCAAGTTGGTCAGGTACCCCAGTAGAATTCCCAAAGGAACCCCCAACAGATAGTAGCATCCAATGTTCACAAATGCAACAATACTCTGATAACCAGCGCCAATAGCTACCCCTGGAGATATTCATAAACAGATCTTAGAGAGAGAGAGAGAGAGAGAGAGAGAGAGAGAGAGAGAGAGAGAGAGAGATGTATATTCCATATTATTTCTCTAGAGAATTGAAGTTTGCCTTTCTTATCACCTTGTTAAGTACTGCAAGTTTTATAATTGTTCATCTCAACATTGTATACTTGAAGTAACCAAGCAGGTTGAATAAAAGAGCCTGGATTCACACACCGTGACTTTGTGGTCATGGAATTGTTGCTATGTTGCACTACGTGACATTTCTGGTGGATCCTTGCAGTCAAGTTGGATTGGCTCCTTGGAAAAACCTTAAAAATACCAGAATGTAGTGTTTCTCTTAAGTTATCTTATTAACATTGTGTGTTTTGAGTGTCTGGTTAGTCCACTCGGCTGATTTAATTAATGCTTTGAGTTGTGAATGAGGTGTAATGCAATGATCGCCAAATACAAAGAGTGTGTTAGCTTCGTTCATGTACTTTTAACATCTGTATATATACCCTTTAGATGAAGTCATTGTATACTAATTATATAGATAAAAGTGATCTTCGAAGGTCTGTGACCTTAGGAATGATATCAGTCACTAATATCATGCATCTCAAGGTTGGATATTGGTATCTATTAGGTGACTACAGAAGATGGGTTGCCTCGAAAGAAACCTGCACATCTTTCTTTCCCTTGAGACTACTTGCTTGCATACAACAGTCGAGAAAACTTTCCACAATCCAAATTAATGGGCTGTTACAAGCTTCCAAAACATTAATCTTTCTCAGGTTCAACCTCAGCAGTAAGCAACCTGCAGTTGAAACTTGAAAGGGCCTTCTTATTTTTGAGAACTATTAAACTTTGAGAATTCCGTTCAGTCTAATAAGCTTTAATGGACCTAAAACTCGATGCTGTTAGCGTATTCTAGCACCATGTATAATTTCCACCTGATTCAGCTAAAAAATTAGTGGTGGATATATACCTGAGAGGATTGGCTGAATGGTGTTTGGCAAGACCGAAATGGCCAGCAGATATGACAAGTTGGAGACTGCCTCAATCACATCCTCGTTGCTTGTGAAAGCATAAGAAACTCTCTTGCCGAGGGCCAGAAACAAAGCAAAGAAGAATAATCCAATGATGAATGAGTTTAACACGGCAACCTTGATAGCGAATTTTGCTCTCTTAGCATTTCCCATCCCTAATTCATTTGAAACGCGAACGCTGGACATTGGCCGCACAAAGATCGGTAGTAGAATTTAGGACCATATCGTGTAGCTCCGTTGCAGTAATGGTCAACTGAGTTTAAAATCTTACCTTGTGGCAGTCAAGAAGCCAAGTGATATCATCAGCTCCCAGGTAGTGATGTTAAAGCTACAAATAGGTTTAATAATCAAATTAGCACATCAAATTTTCATAGAAGACCTACTTTAATTTAAAATCCATTATTGGTTCTGTTTTTTGGCCATTGTGCTCAAATAAAAGCTGATTTTTTTTTCCATACCATATGGAGAAGGCAGCTATTGCTATCTTGGCGTCCTTCATGAATCCAGCCAGCAGAACCAGGAATGAATTGTACCATATTTGCAAACTGTGACATGAACATTCTAAGTGTGGGAAAACTAAATCTTGGTCTTAAATGAGCCAAAGGCTGAGAGATAGAGAAGCCAACCACAGCATTATGCCAGAAGATATTGATAGCTTGACCACCGGCAAGAGGTCAGAGAAGGCACTCATGGAGAACCCCCTCCATGTCTCCGGGCACCAGCCACAAAAGACGTAGACAAACTCGCCGGCGATCGGCAACCAGCTCGAGAGGGCCATCGAGAGCATGGCCCCAGTCATTCCCCAGTTCAACCTGACAACTGTGACCCATGACGCCAGTACATGAAGCCCAAATGACGTGCATGCTAGCCATGCGATGATCACGTTCTTGAGCTGGGCTTGGAGGTACATCTGCATGGTGATGGAGAAGACATTGGAGTAGACGAAAGGAATGAACCAAAGAGCGATTGGACCAGAGCTAGTGGACAGGTCCTCTTCTTGGCCCAAGAGGCGAAGGATTGGGGTTGCAAGGAGGAACAAAGGGAGGACAAGGGTGGCAGTGATTGAGAGAACGATCCATGAGCGCTGGAGGTGGATTCCCATTGTGTGGTAAAGTCTGGCTCCAAATGCTTGGCCACAGAGAGTCTCTGTTGCACTTCCCATTCCCAGCTGCAGTGTTATGTAACAGGAGAGCAAGAAATTGAGCTGACATTGCCATGAGGGAAGATGAATGTTCACTGAATTACAGATTGTCTTTTAGGCTATGTTCGGCTGCAGTGATTTTAAAAAGTCGTCTTTTCACTGTTGGTTGGTGAAAAAAGTTAAAATGAAAAACCTCCAGAGAATTTGGGGTCAAATGTTTCTCTCATCATCCTAAATTTCGTGTAAATAATTTAGTTAAGATAAAAGAGTAATCTCAGTCAAATTAGAAAATACAATTAATAATTTTCTTCTAGATTATTTTTACTACAACCACAATGAAAAATTCCTAACCCTTTTTACTTTTTAACTAGACAGAATATCTTTCCTTTACTTTCTCAGCAAGTTAACTACTTACCGCCTAAGAATAAAGGCTCCGTTTGGTACAATGTAAATAGGCTGAGAAAGAGCCCATTTCGCAGAAGTGGTTTCAGACAATGGATCATTTTAGAAACTTATTTCAACTCTACTATATACCAATTAACCATCTCAATTAGATTTCTCAAACTTGGATGCCTATAGATTTTTATTATTTTCTTGCTTCAAAGAGAGCCACTGCATACCTCTTATTTTGATAGGGTAAGATTGCATGTTATCAACTTTGATAGGCCTTAGCTATGTTCAGATAATTTTATAATAAAAGTACCAAATAATCTCCTATGTCGACGTTGATAACTCGGTTCGAAATAGTAGCATCAAAATGACCTGAGTAAATAGTTAAAAAAAAAATCTCTATATTCTCCTTGGCAACCTTCTTATAGTACTCGAGCTTCAGGAGTTTCACGGTTCCATAAACTAAAAAAAGTATCAGAGATGTTTCTTTCAATAATTTATCACATCCGAAGTGCCCTCACAAGACCTGGGTTATCTTCTACCAACTTATCTCGTGAGAAACAAATAAGGGGGATGCAAGGGATCTTAAAATAAAACAGTTATCTACGTTTATAATGGTGCTAATCACTATATTTCAGAATATATACAGTGAAATCCCAAGAGACCAAAAGCGGTGAAAAGGCCAGAAAACTTTGCATCTTTACACTTTGCGTGCTAGATTTATTATGGTATCCCATCTTACTTCCAAGTCATAATTAAGCTAGTGGCATAACCATGCTTTGCAAACCACGATAACGATGGAAGGAAGACAAACCAATAGCCCATTGGCAAACCGGACGAAAAGGGCTTGAACAAGAGCGTAGGCAGCGAGCTCCGTCTCGCCGTCGTATCCCATGAACGACTGCGAGACAACCAAGGTTCCGAAGGACGAAAGCCTTATGAGGATCGCAGGGCCACCCACCCTCCATAGCTTCTTGGTCTCTATCCATACTCTTGTGCTCAACGCTTCTTTGTCCTCCCCGTTTCTCTCAAGAAGCCCCTCTCCCACTTCACTCTCCATAATTTTTGCAGGGCGGTCTCGGAACCACAAGAACATGGAAAGGACGACCCAAAGCGAGAGACTTATCCTCCCGCGGGTGCAGTTTAGATTTCATCCGGGGCCACCTTATTTACGAAAAGAAGCTCTGTAAATTTGTTCGTTTATCGAGAAGGGTGACTGCTTAAAAGAGCTGCTCTCTGGCTGCGTTGTTTGACTGCATGGGATCCAGAAATTTTGCCAGCTGTTCTGAGAGAGCCAAAGCAAGCAGGTACGGCACGTGCTGCCAGCAAATCAACAACGTAGCCTTTGAGAAGAGTGCACCATTAAGCACGTCAAAACACGGCGTCGGAGGGTCATCCAGAGCTAGCATTGGGATCTGAGGCTGAGGGGAAAAAAAAATATTTGTATGGTTGGTGGGATTAGAGATGGGTACTGGGCGTATCGTCCATGGCATGGTATGGCTCAGGCCCTGATGGGCCATGCCAGGCACGGTCCGGCACTGCTACAGTACCGAACCGTGCTAACATAGTCCAGTTTACCGGGCCATGCCGGACCTAAAAAATTTTTTCTATTGACCCAGCACGGCACGGCCCATGACGGGCCTGGGCCGGCCATCGTGCCGTGCCGGCATGGCCCACATGGATCGGCACGGCCCACCTGGGCCGGTACGGCCCACATGGGCCGTGCCGGCACGACCCAAGTGGGCCGTGCCAGGCACGGCCTAGGGGGCCTGGGCCATGCCAGGCACGGCCCACCTGGGGCCTAGCCCATGCACAGCTAAATAAAAAAAATTTATAAAAAATATAATTTTTTTTGATAAATTAAAAAATTATTAGGAATAAAGAAATTTTATTAATATAAAGCCACCATAATGATGGGGGTTTAGCACAGACCCCTATCAGTTTATTAATTTAAAATTAAAATGGTACAGAAGGAAGGGGGCTAGGCCTGACCTCTAGAACATAATACAATAAGTAAGAAGAAAAAAATAGAAAGATCGCAACCATCGGATCATTGCCGATCAGATGGATCGCAACCGTCGGATCGATCATCGCCGATCGGGATCATGGCTTGGATCGATCACAACTATCGGATCGTCTTCGATGGGATAGATCGTAACCGTTGGATTGATCATCCCCGATCGGGATCATGGCTTGAATCGATCGCAACCGTCGGATCGTCTTCGATCGGATCGATCGCAACGGTTCAATCGATCATCACCAATCGGGATCATGGCTTGGATTGATCGCATCCGTCGGATCGATCATCGCCGATCGGGATCATGGCTTGGATCGATCCAAACCGTCGGATTGATCATCGCCAATCAGGATCATGGCTTGGATCGATCGAAGACGTCGGATCATCTCCAATCAGATTGATCACAATGGTCCGATCGATCATCACCGATCGGGATCATAGCTTGGATCGATCGCAATCATCGGATCGTCTCCGATTGGATAGATCGTAACCGTTCGATCGATAATAACATATCAGGATCATGGCATGGATCGATCGCAATCGTCAGATCATCTCTGATCAGATCGATCATCGCCGATCGGGATCATGGCTTGGATCGATCGTAACCGTCGGATCGTCGCCAATCGAATGGATCGCAACCGTCAGATCGATCATCGCCGATCAAGATCATGGCATGGATCGATTGCAACCGTTGGATCATCTCCGATCGGATCGATCGCAACCGTCGGACCGATCATCCCTGATTGGGATCATGGCTTGGATCGATTGCAGACGTCGGATCATCTCCGATCAGATGGATCGCAACAGTCCGATCGATCATTGTCGATCGGGATCATGGCTTGGATCGGTCGCAACCATCGGATAGTCTCCGAATCACAACTGTTGGATTGATCATCACCGATTGGGATCATGGCTTGGATTGATCGCAACCGTCGGATCGTCTCCGATCGGATTGATCGCAACCGTCGGATTGATCATCACCGACCGGGATCATGGCTTGGATCGATCCAGACGTCGAATCATCTCCGATCGGATGGATCGCAACCATCGGATTGATCATCGCCGATCAGGATCATGGCTTGGATCGATCGCAGACATCAGATCATCTCCGATCAGATGGATCGCAGCCGTCGGATTGATCATCACTGATCATGATCATGGCTTGGATCGATCGCAGACATCGGATCGTCTCCGATCGGATTGATCGCAACAGTCCGATCGATCATTGTCGATCGGGATCATGGCTTGTATCGATCGCAACCATTGGATCGTCTCCGATCGGATGGATCGCAACTGTTGGATTGATCATCGCCGATCGGGATCATGGCTTGGATCGATCGCAACCGTCGGATCGTCTCCGATTGGATGGATTGCAACCATCGGATCGATCATCCCCGATCGGGATCATGGCTTGGATCAATCGCAACCGTCGGATCATCTCCGATCGGATTGATCGCAATGATCCAATCGATCATCGTCGATCGGGATCATGGCTTGGATCGATCGCAATCGTCGGATCATCGCCGATCGGATGGATCGCAACTATCGGATCGATCATCCCCGATCGGGATCATGGCTTGGATCGATCGCAACCATCGGATCGTCTCCGATCGAATTGATCGCAATGGTCCGATCAATCATCGCCGATCGGGATCATTACTTGGATCGATCGCAACCATCGGATCATCGCCGATCGGATGGATCGCAACCGTCGTATCGATCATCGCCGATCAGGATTATGGCATGGATCGATCGCAACCGTCGGATCATCTCCGATCAGATCGATCGCAATCGTCGGATCCATCATCGCCGATCAGGATCATGGCTTGAATCAGCTGGCTGGTGCCTAGGTGCACAGTGTGCTCCTGGCACCAGCCGTGCCATGGCACGGCCTACAAAATGGCCCAGCAGGGCCGTTCTGGCACGGCCCAGTAGGGTCGTGCCATGGCATGGCCCAGCCCGACAGGGCCGTTGTTGGGCCGTGCCAAAACGGCCCTTCTGGGCTGTGCCATGGCACGGCCCAGCAACGGCCCAGCAGCGGCCCTGCTGGGCCGTGCCATAGCACGGCCCACAAAACGGCCCAAAAGGGCCGTTTTGGCACGGCCCAGCAACGGCCCTGCTGGGCCGTGCCAGGCATGGCCCGTGGCCCATTTCTTGATGGGTCACGGGCCGTGCCGAATTTGAATTTTTTTTTAGTGGGCCGTGCTTGGCACGGTCCATTTGTTAATGGGCCGTGCCAGGCACGGCACGGTAATTTTTCTGGCACGATAGGCCTGGGCCGTGCCTGGCACGGCACGGCCCAGTGCCCATGCCTAGGTGGGAACGAGCGTTGGAGCGCCACGTACAGTTTGGTCGGGAACAACGCTTTTTTTTTTTTAGTTACAAACGGGCGATCATATAATTCTAGAATGAGTCAGTCCAGATACATCAGAAGTTAAGATTTGCTGTAGAAGAATAGGACATGGGTCGCCTAACTTCCAAATCCATGGACCCGCATGTTGAGCAGCAAAGGTTGCCACCCAGTCCACCGCCGAGTTGCCCTCACGATAAGTGTGGCGGATCTGGGCAGAATCAAGCTCTTGCAACATAGACCAACAGTCCCTCAGAATCGGGTTTGAGGACCCATCAATATAGCTCTCCTCTAATAACCAAGAAATGACAGTCATAGAATCCCCCTCAATCATGATCTTGGGAGCATGGAGGATCCTAACAGCAAATGAGAGCCCTGCCCAAGCAGCACTGAGCTCCGACAGAGGAACTGTTGAGTCTAGGGATCCAAAGCCTCCCGCAGCCAATAGATCACCTATCGGTCCCCGAATGATGAAAGCAGATCCAGCAGCTCTATCCCGGACACTCCCATCAAAGTTAATTTTGACATACCCTGGAGGGGGGGCTCCCAAGAGACGAAAACCGTATGACGGTTCGCTGTCGGAACAGCAGGGGAGCCCCAGAGGTCAGATGAGTCAAAATTAACACCATGAAAGGCACGGGCACATTCCGAAGACAATAATCTAATCTGCCTTACAATCCTGTGAAAGGAAAACCTGTCGTCGGAGAATATGATTTGATTCCTCGAGAGCCATATATAATAAGCAGTAACAGACCAAAGACCACGCTTGCTCATAGGACCGCTCCGGATGTCCTGAAGGAAAGATGATCGCGAGAAAGCCATCACCTCCAGATCCCTAGGATAGCCCATAAGAGCCCAGATCCTTCTTGCTCTGGAACAACAAAATATAGCATGGTCCATAGATTCATCCACCTGCCTACACAGAGGACAGATCGGCTGAATAGACAGGCCCCTTCGAGAAAGAAGGAGGCAAGTAGGAAGACAGTCCCAAAGAATCTTCCAGATGAATAACTGAACCCTGGGGAGCACAGGAAGCTTCCAAATCCAAACTGCATCCTCCGTATGCTGAACATGCGGCCTGTATATGTCCATAAGATCCCTAATGGGAGCCTTGGGAAGACAAGATCGCTGCCAAACCCTGGAGTCAACAGAGGAATCAAGTAAAAGAGGTATCGAGAGAATCCGACGAGAAAGCTCCTCCCCAAAAAACTGGGTCACCGAGGGTATGTGCCATGAATGGGGTTTAAGGAGATAAGATCCTTAACCCTAAGATTAGGGGGAATATCCATGTTAATAAAGGAGGGCCACCGCATAAAGGGGGAGCTCAGAAATCCAGGTATCATTGACAGCATCAATTGACCAGCCATTACCAATCATCCATGAGATATTGTGCATAATGAGCTGACTATGTCTACAAATCTCCTTCCAATAGGAAGAGGATCCACGGGGCGGTATAATAATAGAACCAGAAACCCAGTCACCGTATCTCGCATGCATCACAGAACTCCATAAACTATGAGGCTCCAAAAGGAAACGTGAGGCATGTTTGGCAAGAAGAGCTTCTCTTCTAACAATCAAGGACTGAATCCCCAGTCCACCTTCATTAATAGGCATGCAGACCTTGTCCCAAGCAACTAGATGAATACCATGTCCCTCCTGCGTAGAAGCCCGAAGAAAATCTCTGAAACATCTCTCAATCCTCCTAAGACAAGTGATCGGCAGAACGGCATTCGAAAGGAGATACACAGGAAGAGAAGAGAGGACAGAACGAATGATAGTGATCCTAGCCATCATGGACAGGCTAGTCATCTGCCACCCCTCAATACGCTGGCGGACCCGTCGCTCGATCTCTGCAAAGTCAGAACAGCGAGCCCGTCTACCATAATGGGGATCCCCAAATACTTGAAGTGATCCGTCCGAGTAGTGATACCTGATAACTCCATAATGGCCTCCCTAGTAGATCTAGGGGTCTTAGGGCTAAAGCAGATAGCAGACTTAAGAAAATTTACCCTCTGGCCCGACGCCTGACAGTAACGCTGTAGAATAGAATGAAAAGAAGCAGCATTATCAATAGAAGCCTGACCCAGAAGAATACAGTCATCAGCAAAAAGAAGATGAGAAATCTGAGGGCCCTCTCTCCCGGCCATGAATGGAACAATCCGGTGCTCCTGCTGAGCAAGATGAAAGGCACGAGAAAGATCGTCTGCGGCAAGAATAAATAACAAGGGGGATAATGGACATCTCTGTCTCAAACCCACAGAAGAGTGGAAAAATTCAGTAGGGCTCCCATTGATGAGTAGAGAAAAGGAAGGCCTCAGAATACATGCCATAATCCATTCAATAAAAAGATTATCAAAACCGAACTCCTGAAGGGAGCACTTCAGGAAGGCCCAGCTCAGTCTGTCATAAGCTCTCTCCATATCCAGCTTCACCGCCATGAGACTTCTTCTCACAGGGGCTCTTTGAAGATCATGCATGAACTCCTGAGCAATGAGGACGTTATCCGATATGGAACGCCCTTTAATAAAAGCCCCCTGCTCTATAGAAATAAGACGAGGGATCACAAGCCGAAGATGGCCAACCAAGAGGCGAGCACAAACTTTATACAGCATAGTACAAAGGCTAATAGGTCTGAAGTGCTGCGGAAGAGAGGCGTCGGACTGCTTGGGCACCAACGTAACAAGAGTCCGGTTCCATTCCAAGGGAATTTGCTTCAATTGGAAGACAATTTGAATGGCCTGAATGACCTCTTGTCCAATTATGTCCCAATAGTGGCGATAAAATAGAGGAGGAAAACCATCAGGCCCAGGAGCCTTGTCTGGACTGAGCTCCCAAAGGGCCACCCGAATCTCCTCAGCAGTGACTGGTCTACAAAGCTTTTCATTGTCCTGTGAAGAAACCCTTCTGGAATCAGGAACCCTGACCACCGGTTCTCCAACAGCAGAGGAATCAGCCCATCTGGATTGAAAGAACTGGAGAAGCATATCCCGAATAGAATGGTAATCCTCCTGACCGCACCCCTCCGTATCAACTAGTCTCCGAATCCTGTTCACGGCCCAGCGCTTTAAGGTAGCCTGATGGAAGAATCTGGTATTACGATCCCCCTCACAGATCCACTGCGCCCTAGACCTCTGTTTCCAGTACATCTCCTGCTGGCGAAGCAGAGAGTGGTGATGAGCAAGCAAATCCCGCAGAGAGAAAAGGTCCAAATCCAAAAGAGATCCATCGAGATCCTCCTTACCCTGAAGAACAGTAATATCAGCTTCCACCAGATCAATCTGTCTATCCAAGTTCCCCACTTCAAACCTATTCCATTTGGAAAGACGTCGTCTGGCCAACATAAGACGACGAGAGAGCCGGTATATAGCATTGCCCCTGATTGGAAGATGCCAAATTTGAGTAATAATGGACCGAGCCCCAGAATGGACTGTCCAAAAATGCTCAAATCTAAACTGTCTAGGCTGGTGCACATCAACCTCAGTAGAGATCAAAATAGGGCAGTGATCCGAAGCAATCCTGGGCAAGTGAGATACAGAAACCGCAGGATGCATGTGAAGCCATTGGGCCGTAGCCAAAGCTCTGTCAAGTCTCTCCCAAACACGAGCTGAGCCCTGATGGTTATTACACCAAGTAAACTGGGTTCCAGAATACCCCAAATCCATCAGATTAGAAGACCGAATAAAGGAATTGAATTCATTAATATCAGCTGAGGCCGAAACCCGTCTTCCCCCACGTTTTTCCTTAGCCTCAGTGATACAATTAAAATCTCCCGCAACAATGACTGGGAGACCTTGATCAAGGAGGGAAAGCAGCTCAGCCCAAAGGATTCGTCTCTCTCTATAATCCGTACTGGCATAAACTACCGAAAGCAGCCAGGGGTCAGAGGACCCCATAGAGATAAGAAGACCAATCTGCTGGTTGCACTGATGAAAAGCCTCAACCGACAGCAGAATCACGCCATATGGCCAATATACCCCCCGACATCCCTTCAGCCTCCACCGCATACGAAGACCAAGATCGGAAATCTGTCTCCGAAGCCGGGCCAGAGTATCTCCCGACAATCTGGTTTCCAACAACACACATATATCAAATTATATAATTGCATCAATCTATTAAAAGAGGATCGAAAGGAAGGCTTTCGAGCTCCTCGAGTATTCCATATAAGAATCTTCATTAATTACTGGAGGAAACTGGGACCCCTCCCTGGTCCTCCATCATAACCATATCAGGAAGGCACTGACTGGCAAGGGTGCCCCCATCAGTCATCATTCGAGAATCAGTCTTCGGTCCATCCGCAACAACATCTAGATTGACAGCCCGGATAGACTGCACCGAGGGTAGTGAGACCGAGTGCCGACTCATAGATTCTTCACCTGAGTCCACCACAGTCAAGCCAACATTCATCTCAGCGCTGGGCTGACTCACCTCCTGATCAACTCCAGAAGAGCAATGCGATAATGACGGGTTGACAGGAAATAATGAGCAGCCTCAGTACTCTTTGGCAAAGCAACTTTACCTTTGCCCTTCCTTTTAACAGATTTGGGATTAGTTCTCGGAGCAGGACTCTCAACAGGTCTAGCCCTTTTCAAGGGGCCAGGAAAAGCGTCCCCGCTACCTTGATCACTGCCACAAACCACACTCAATTGGGAGAAGAGAAAGGATTAGCAATTGGCTGAATTAATTTGGATCCAGATTCAGCATCTCTGACTTTTTCCTTCCTTCAGATTAAGCTTCTCAGAAGCTACAGTAACGGCACGGAGGAAAAAACCGGCACTGTGCCGAAAGCTAGAGAAGCCTCTGTCCAGACTTCTGCTTCTCACCACCAGAGACAGCGGGGCTGCGTCCGAGACAATCACCATCTTCGTCGACGGTGGCACTTTCCGGCGGGCGACCTTAACCGGCGTCCTCCAATCGTCGACAACAGTAGCCGCCGCCTGCTGCTTATCCTTAACCATCTGAGGCACTGAATCACAGCCGGAAGCAACAGGACTAGGCTTCGAAGTAGGCTTCTTCCTCATCTCCCTCAACGATCCAGGGACATCCCGGCGTTGACGAACAGCAGTCAGCCAAGCTCCGAAAACAGGGGATGATGAATCATCGTCCTTACTTGACCCCCGGCACTGAACACGGACCCTCCAAATGAAGCGATCCGCAGCTAGAACAAAATCCTTCAAGAGATTCGTAAACAAACTGCTGCCAGAAGGGAAGATTGATGCCCTGAACACGAGTACCCAGCCGAAGTGAACGCCGGAGATCCACCCGCAACAAACTCTGGCAAACCCTCCTCTGCTCTTGGCCAGAGTCGACGAATCAACACAATGGAAATGGCCAGCCGTCTCAGTGATCACCCTGAGGAAATCCTCCTTCCAAAATTCCAAAGGGAGGTTCGGTAATCGCAGCCAAATCAGGGCAAAGGGGGTGGCATCCGCAGTCGGAACGAACTCCGGCTTCCACCTTTCCATTGCGATAATTTGTCCATTGATGATCCATGGACGATTCATCACCAGATCAGCAGCCTTCGGGTCTTGAACCGGAATATATGGCATCGAAAAGCCAGGCTAATAGGTTTGATATCTCCCTGAATTCCGGCACGGCGAAACTCCCTAACATATGCCTCCGCTGGAACCCATTTCATAAACGAACGAACAATGAGCGCACGCGACTGCCACTCCACCATCTCAGCTTCAATTCATCCATCGGAACGCTGACCACCTCCGGAAACACAGATTCCATATGTGAAACTTCAGCCGGCGCCGAAGACGATGAGACCCAAAAGAACCCTATAGAGCTGGACTTCTGCCCAGCAGCACGGATCCCCCCTTCTCCATCAGTCGCCATAGATGGCAAGGAGACAGCAGAGAGAAGAACCTTCACAAGATCTGTAGCCGGAGACAAAGATGTTTGCTGGAGATCAGCACAGACGAAGGCCGAGCATGAATCGCAAAGCAAATAAGCAAACAGAAGCCGAAGACCTCACACGCACGAACTGGGAACAACGCTTTTCGATTGAAAGGGAAATAAATTTATGGATTGGCCTACCGGGGGCAACCAGCGAAGTCGGATGGGTCGGATCATCTCGGCTTCAACGAAACATTCAACTTAAATTCAAACTCCAAATGATCAGAAGTTAATAGGTTATTTTAAATTAGTTTAATTATTAAAAAATAAAATGTATATTTTTAATTCTTTTAAATAATTTATCAATAATTTATCAATAATCAATAATCAAATGATCAGAAGTTAATAGGCATCCGATCATCAATAGCGAACAGCATCTAATGGTCAAAGGCTCCATGATTTGGGTCGAAGGACAATGTTGCATGCCTTGGCCCACCTAACGGGCCCCACGTGTACTTGCCCGGTGGGGGACCCCGTGATCAGGGACCGTACGGAGATGATCAGACGGCTGTGACGGGCGATATCTCGTGCGGATCAGATGGGACTTGTGACCGACCGGCATGTGGAGAGGGAGAATGCATGGGGCGTGGGAAAGCGATGCCCGAGACCACGTTCTTCGGCTCTTCCCCGTGGGGGTATCTGTGCTGCCCTTTTTCGTGCTTGATGCTTTGAATTAATGGATTGAAGTTCGTGCGACGAGCGTGGGAGGAGCGAGCAAACGGGGCTAATTAAGGCTGAGGTAATAAGCGAACCCCACTCAAATGAGTTGTGTGGCCCTTGAAAAGATGCTTGATCTATGGTCCTTTGGGTTTACTGTAAGAAAGTATTGTATTTATGATGAATTTATTATGACAATATATTTTTATTATTATAAATTTATTTATAATAATAAAATAAAAATTAAATTTATCGTAAAACTTATTTATTACGATAAATAATTTTTTACCATAATAAAAAGATTTATTACGATGAATATTAAATTTCATCCCGGTTGTATTTTATGATTTTAATTTTTTTATTTTTCTTTCATTTTATTATGGTAAATTAATTTGTCACCGTAATAAAAGGACTTATTACGACAAATGTTATAATTCATCCTAATAGGTCCCGGTTGTATTTTATGAATTTAATTTTTTTTATTTTTCTTTCTATTTAGTACGGCGAAATATTATTTCATCGTAATAAAAAGATTTATTACGACGAATATTAAATTTCATCGTAATAGGTCCCGATTGTATTTTATGATTTTAATTTTTTTTATTTTTCTTTCGTTTTATTACGGCGAATTAATTTGTCGCCGTAATAAAAGGACTTATTAGGACGAATGTTATAATTCGTCGTAATAGGTCCCGGTTGTATTTTAAGAAATTTAATTTTTTTTTTATTTTTCTTTCTATTATTACGGTGAAATATTATTTCATCGTAATAAAAAGATTTATTACGACGAATATTAAATTTCGTCGTAATAGGTCCCGGTTGTATTTTATGAATTTAATTTTTTTTATTTTTCTTTCGTTTTATTATGGCGAAGTAATAGTTCACCGTAATAAAAAGGACTTATTACGATGAATTTTATAATTCGTCGTAATAGGTCCCGCTTGTATTTTATGATTTTAATTTTTTATTTTTCTTTCTATTTATTACGGCGAAGTAATAGTTCGCCGTAATAAAAAGAACTTATTACGATGAATTTTATAATTCATCGTAATAGGTCCGAGATATATTTTTTATGATAGAACAACTTATTACAACGAATGTTGAAATTCGTCGTAATAGAGTGAAAAAATATTTCTTTGCTACGTGACTTTATTACGATGAAAGTTAATTTCGTCGTAATAAGATCCTCTAATACTTCGCCCGAAACCCTCCCGCGACTTTATTTCGTGAAACCCTTGCTCCCGCCGTCTTCCCCCCGAGCTCCTCTCCGCCGTCAGCCCCGGATGCTAGAACCCTTGCCTGCGGACGCCGAGCTCCTCTCTGTCAGCCCTCGGACGAGGTGAGAAGAAGAAGGGCTTTATAAAACCCTCTTGCTCACGATTCTTTTTCACTTAGATTTTTTTTCGATTTTATTGTTTTCTGATTTGGGGGTTTTAATTTCCCCTTCGCTCGCACTGCTGTCGTCGTTGTTAGCTTTAATTAGAAGCTTATAGCTAGATCTCTGCCTTCCGCTTCTGCCGATCTCGTCGGATTCGATCTGATCCGATCCGGAATCCGGTGTGCTCGGAGCGAGGGCTGTGCTTTTGTTGGGAGTCCTGACTTTGGGCAGCACATGAAGATTCAAAAGAGGGCAAGGGAGAGGTTCAGGGGGGACGCAGATCAAATCAGATACAAAGTAGGCGTAGGAATCGGAGGGAAGGGCAGAGTGGTGCGCGCATCACCGAAACAAAGGTACTCCTCCTACTTCCCATTCCGCCCTTAGTTTCTACTAGTAGGGTTTTTGAGTGGATTTTTTTCCGTCTCGATTCGGTTTCATTTTACTTGCTACGACTCTCGCAGCTCCTCATTTTTTCTTTGCATGTTATGGGAACTAAGAATAAATATAGCTGATTTATATATGATAGAACAAGCCTTAGAGTTGCAATGTTACTGGTTGTAATCTATGCAAAATATTTCTGATGATGCCATGGATTGGTTGCTGCAGTATACACAATAGGTCTGGAAGAATTTCTCTAGTCATTGGTTTTATATTAGCAACGATATGGACTTAGGTTTGGGATGTTATGAATGGGTTATCCAATTCAGACATGTTGCCGCTATAACTTGAAAGATTAAAGTGCTTCGAAATCATTGATTTAACTTCTGATGCAACTTTCATGTTGTCCTGGCCTTGAATTTTAAGCCCTCCAATGTATTTGTAGTCCTAGCATATTAGAGTAGCTGCATTGATTTATATATTGATAGAAGAAATTAAGAAAATCTAGGATTATATATATATATATATATATATATATATTGGAAAGAGAGATAGAAGCATGCCATTTTTTTGTAACATACATGTAGAGCCTGGTGTGGTACTCCAAAGCTTAAATCCTAGGATGAAGGTTTGTAGGCTCCACAGGGTTAAGGCCCAGGTTGTTGGGTCTTGAGGGGGCTAGTCTATCATTGGGCTGGGTTTGGGCCCAAGGTGTAGGTTGGTCCAAGGAAGTTTTTTAGGGTTTATTATCTATATAATAAGGCACCGGTTCATGTGTGGTGCTGGTTTTATTTTGGTGGCCGTCATGGGGACGGATTATATATAGTCATGTAACAATGATGATTATAGAAAAATGAAAGAAACCCTTTTCTCCCTAGAATAAGCTATCCCTTCTCTTCCTCCTCCTCTCTTTCTCACATATAGATGCCCTAGGTTTCTAGGGTTTTATTGCTGCCATCTCTGCCCTAGCCATCTTTTGGAGCCGCCTCTCTCAAGGAAGGAGAAGGAAGAAACCCTAGTAGTACCTTCTCCTTGGGCAGCGTCTCTTGATTTTCAGGATCAGATCTGAAGGTTCACGTGAGGAAGAAGAGAGGCCACGACCCTCTCTTACAATCTTAGGGCGCAAGAAACCAAAGAAAATCCTAGTTGCTAATCAATCTGGGAAGATTACCAAGATCAAGATCCAAAATTCTGCTGCAGAATTTCAGCAAGGGATATCATATCGCTTCCGCATCTCCACACGACTTGGGGCTCGTCGAATGCGTGCTATGCTCCAAGGGTAGAAAGAGGATGATCCACCCTTCATTTGGTATCAGAGCCTCGGTGATTTGGTGGAGAAAAGATTGGATCTTGGGCGTTTCTTGGTAAGATATCAAACCAGAAATTTCTGCAGCAAGTTTAATTTTCTGTTTTTGTTGTGTGCATTGTTTCTTGGTTGGATATGGCATCTAGTAGCTTTAAATTCGATTTTGAAAAGTATGATGGCAAGGGAAACTTCACCCTATGGCAGCAAAGGGTGAAGGATTTATTGATACAGCAAAGGATTTATAAGGTCTTGGTGAAATAAAGACCGGATAATGTAAGTCATGAGGATTGGGAGGAGTTAGAGGAGATTGCATTTAGCACAATCAGGATGTGCTTGGCTGATCAAGTTTTGCCGAAGATTTGCACGCAGACCACGGCAAGGGGGCTCTGGGAAACTTTAGAGAACACTTACATGGGAAAGAGCATGACAAACAAGTTGTGGTTGAAGAAACAGTTGTACAGCTTGAGAATGCCTGAGGGAGGAGATCTTGTGGCCCATATTCAGAAATTCAATCAAGTGTGCTCAGAGGTGATGAGCCTTGATGTAAAATTGATGAAGAAGACAAGACCCTCATCTTGTTGTGTTTGCTACCCAGTTCCTATGATGGTCTGATTACGACCTTGGTGTATGGGAAGGAGACCCTGAATTATGAAGAGGTTGTGGGGGTGCTGAGATCAAACCAACAAAGAGAAAAGATTCGCATGGGAAACTCTAACACAGAGGTACTTGCTGTGAATGAGAGGCAAGGAAGACCCTGGGAAAAGGTTAGAGGCAAGTCCAAAGGCAGATCTAAGTCTCGGGGCAAGCAGAAAGCATGAAGTGTTACAAGTGTCATCAGATTGGTCACCTGAAGAGAAATTGCCCACTTCTGAAGAATGAGAAGGGGAAGGCATTTCCAAGGGAGGTTCAGCCAGCAATGGTAGTGCAAATTCATCTGAAGACAGTGAAGATGATGTACTGGTAGTTTCAGATGGGACCAAGAAGTGTGATAGTTGTTGGACACTTGACTCAGCATGTTCTCANACAGTGAAGATGATGTACTGGTAGTTTCAGATGGGACCAAGAAGTGTGATAGTTGTTGGACACTTGACTCAGCCTGTTCTCACCATTATACTTTGCATAGGGAGTGGTTTGCAACTTATGAAGAATCTGATGCAGGGAGTGTATGCCTTGGTGATAATCATCCTTGTAAGGTTGCTGGAGTTGGAAGCATAACGGTGAGGATGTATGATGGGGTTATAAGGACTTTGACCAATGTCAAACATGTCCCAGAGTTGAAGAAGAATCTAATTTCTTTGGGCTACCTAGAGAAGCATGGGTATGCTTTTGGAAGCCAGCCGGGGAGTGGATGTTTGAGGATAACCAAGGGTGCATTAGTGGTGATGAAAGGGAGAATTGAAAATAATCGCTATCAGATGGAAGGCTCAGTGGCCATAGATGGTGCAGAGGTGCTAGCAGCGGCACAGGAGGAACAGTTGGTCTATAAACTGTGGCACTATCGAATGGGACACATGAGTGATAAAGGGCTTATAGAACTTAGTAAAAGAGGTCTGATTCCAGTACTTAAGAAGGAGGACAATGACATCTGTGAGCCCTGTATTTATGGCAAACAACATAGGGTGAGATTTGCCACAGAAAAAATTAGAGGTATTTGCCCGGTTTAAAGCTTGGAGAGTTGGTGTTGAAAAGGAGACAGGAAAACCAGTGAAGTGTTTGAGATCTGATAATGGAGGGGAGTATACAAGCAATGAATTCAGAAGCTACTGTGAGGAAAATGGGATCCAATGCCATTACACAGTGAGGATGACTCCCCAGCAGAATGGTGTGGCAGAGAGGATGAATCGTACATTGCAGAGAAGGCTAGGAGTTTGAGGCTGCAGGCATCACTGCCCAAGGTCTTTTGGGGTGATGCAATTATGTTCTCTTGTTTTCTTGTTAACAGGTCCCCTAATAGAAAACTTGATGGAGGCATTCCAGAGGAGATCTGGAGTGGGAAGAAGGTGGAGCTTGGACACCTAAGGATTTTTGGTTGCCTAGCCTATGCATATGTGGAGGCAACTGAAAGGAGCAAGCTGGACCCAAAATCACAAAGGCTGATCTTCATCGGGTATCCATAGGGAGTTAAAGGCTATTTGCTATGGAGTTCAGATTCACAGAAGTGTATCATTAGTAGAGACATTATTTTTGATGAGAAGAGCATCTTGAAGAGGTCAGAGATTGCAGATGGAGCTGAAAAGGTTGAAGAAGACAGCAGTGGACAACATTGGCTGACAGGTGATGTACCTTCTACTTCTACTTCAAAACGTGCTTCTTTTGAGGTGGAGTTTGGTATGAATGTTCCAATACATAAAGGATCAGTCAGAAGAGCCATCAATCCAAAAGGAGGTACAGGTGGAGTCACACACTTTAGCTTTGAGAGATGATCAAGGGGTGTGGCACTACACAAGTCAAAGCGTACCATCATCAAACCTGCTCGGTATTGCATTGATGACATGATTTCCTATGCTCTAATCACTGCAAATGAAGATCCATAGACCTTCCAAGAAGCCGTAGAAACTTCAGAAAGAGACTCATGGATGCAGGCCATGATGGAGGAGATGGAGTCTCTGGAAAAGAACAAGACATGACAGCTAGTGGATCTACCTAGAGATGCTCGGGCCATTGGTTCAAAATGGGTGTTCACAAAGAAGGAGGCACCTTCAGAGCAAGGTGGAGTCAGATACAAGCAAGGCTTGTTGCTAAGGGGTTCTCACAGAGAGGGAGTGGACTACACAGAGGTATTCTCTCCAGTGGTACGTCATGCTTTAATTCGTGTGTTGTTATCTCTCGTAGCACAACATGGTATGGAGTTGCAGCAGATGGACGTGAAGACGGCTTTCTTACATGGGAGTCTAGAGGAGAGGATATACATGAAGCAACCAGAGGTTTCAAGGAATCTGGATTGGAAGAAAAGTGTGTCTACTAAAGAAATCGCTCAATGGGGGTGAAGCAGGGTACAGTATTGCTACATAGTGATAGTCAGAGTGCCCTGCAGTTGGCTCAGAACCCAATCTATCATGCACGTACAAAGCATATAGATGTGAGGTATCACAGGATCAGAGAATTGGTGGAAGAAGGTGAAGTGGAGCTGGTAAAAGTTCATACAAAGAAGAACCAGGGAGATGCACTTACGAAGACTCTTCCATGGGATAGCTTTCTCTCATGTGTGACACTGATGGGTCTGAGGGAATGTGCAGATTTTTCAGCAGCTTTGAAGTACCAAGGTGGAGATTGTAGAGCCTGGTGTGGTACTCCAAAGCTTAAATCCTAGGGTGGAGGTTTGTAGGCTCCACAAGGTTAAGGCTTAGGTTGTTGGGTCTTGACGGGGCTAGTCTATCATTGGGCTGGGTTTGAGCCCAAGGTGTGGGTTGGTCCAAGGGAGTTTTTTAGGGTTTATTATCCATATAATAAGGCACCGGTTCATGTGTGGTGCTGGTTTTATTTTGGTGGCCGTCATGGGGACGGGTTATATATAATCATGTAATGATGATGATTATAGACGAATGAAAAAGAAACCCTTTTCTCCCTAGAATAAGCTATCCCTCTCCTTTTCTCTTTTATCCACATCTTTCTCTCTTTCTCACGTATAGATGCCCTAGATTTCTAGGGTTTTATTGCTGCCATCTCTGCCCTAGCCATCTTCTTGGAACCGCCTCTCTCAAAGAAAGAGAAGGAAGAAACCCTAGCAGCACTTTCTTCTCGGGCAGCGTCTCTTGATTTTCTGGATCAGATCTGAAGGTTCACGTGAGGAAGAAGAGAGGCCACGACCCTCTCTTACAATCTTGGGGCACAAAAAATCAAAGAAAATCTTAGTTGCTAATCAATCTGGGAAGATTACCAAGATCAAGATCCAAATTCTACTGCAGAATTTTAGCAGGAATATCATCTCGCTTTCGCATCTCCACATGACTTGGGGCTGGTCGAATGCGTGCTATGCTCCAAGGGTAGAAAGAGGACGATCCACTCTTCAGATAGAACTATGACACTTCTTTATCTTTTATTTCTTTATTTTTTTCTTTTATTAATAATTTAACATTTAATTCACTAAAACATAAAAAGGAAAAAATGAGTAGAAGCAAGAAGAAACCAGAAAACAGCATATTATGGGAAAAAGATATTGCAGTGTCCTTTCTTTTCTTTGTGGTAAATGGAAAGCAACTCAACATGCAGAAAAATGAATTCTTTCCAGCATATTTTATTTAAAAATTTTACGACTCAAATATGTGTCTATAATATAAAACACAGGAAATATTTCAGAATAGTGCTATAAAAACTAGATAGCATATTTGCATTTCTGATTCTTAAAAATGAAGCACCAGCCATCTAGCAATGCAGTAGAATGCATACAATTGGTAGTTGTCAAAGCTATTTTTTTTCATCCAACAGCTAGTTTGTTTATATACCATCTGAATACATTTTGTTATGATATATTTTAATTGTGATAACATTTATTTTGTCTAACAATCTATAGATTAAAAATATTTTTCCATGTTGAAACGTTTACACTATATAAGTTATGAAGTCTAATTATTTTGCTTTTGTTTGCAGGTGGAACAAATACATAAGATATTTAAGCTATGTGGTTCTCCACCAGATGAATATTGGAAGAAGTCCAAGTTGCCGCATGCAACACTTTTTAAACCCCAACAACCCTATGAGAGTTGCCTTCAAGAGGCACTTAAATGTTTACCAGAAAGTGCCTTTAGCTTATTAGAAACTTTTCTGTCTGTTGAATCATACAAGCGCGGCAAAGCCTCAACTGCTCTTGCATCTGAGGTAACTTTATATATAGGAATTCATCTCCCGTTATGTTGTATATATCATTTATAATGTGCTTTTTTCTTATGCTGTTTTGTGTAAGGCAACTGGCATACAGTTGTCTAATCTAATTGCACTGATGCTTATTTACTTTTTTTCACTTCTTATAAAATACTTCTGAGTAGCAGCTTATTTGATTATTAAACAAAAATGTAATATGGATTGTTTTACTGAAAATTTTGGAGCTGTAAATTACAGAAGAGGATACAATGAATCATAGAAGAACCAAAAAGTGATCCAAAATAGCACTACCTTCCCCTCCCAACATGAATCTGGATTGATGGAAGAAGGATCCGATATCAGAAAATTTGATGGTTGCATTCTGCTGTATAACCTTGAACTTAGTACATTTCCACAAACAACTTGAGTAATCAAAATTTACTCCAAGAACCCACCTTCCTGGTCTTTCTTTTATTGAGGAATTCTTCCTAAAATGCATTATATATTATTGTTCTTTAGAGATTTGATGGATGAGAAGTCCATCCAGAACCCACCTGCCTGGGCTTTCTTTTGTCAAGCAATTCTGTTTAGAGTGTCTTCTGTATTTTCTTTCTTCAGAGATTTGATGATCAAGGTCTATCCAAATTTCCCATCAGATATCAAACAGATAAATAACCATTATGAAATCAACCACAAGCTGAAACCACCATGGTCTAACATTACTCAACAACTTTTGTATGGTAGAATCATCTTGCCAACATGGTTCTCATTTGTGTCTATCATCCCTCCGGAAGGCTTTAAGTCATTATTATCTGTGTATCATTTGATATGCATACTGAAAGGGACAGGGATTAAGGAACATGGATGTTTCTGATTATCAAAATGTAAGTCATCTCAATATTCAAAAGAAATACTGCCAATGGGTCATTCCCAATCGTAAACTCCCTACTGTCAGAGACATCTGTACCTTCAAACCATGTTGCATGCTGGGAGCATGATTTCTGCATGGTTCTGTGCATCTGGCAGCATCTAGGGGATAGCTTATGCTGCTGAGCTGATACATGGCAAGCAGCAAAGCTGCAGTTGTATCTTGTGGTGGGTATCCAAGCTTGCTGCAGTCCACAGCTGCTTGCTAATTGGCCTTGCCTGCTTGGTCCTACTATACAGTCCTTTGAGGTTTTGAGGTCCAAAATTTTTATCTAAATATTAGAAGATGGCCTTCAAAATTTCATAAATTGTGGAATGGATGGAGGAAAAGAAACATTAAAGCAAATTTCCGAAAGACCTGGAACCAACTAATCGCATCTATCTGTTGGGAAATTTGCTCTTAAAGAATTGCAAGGGCTTTCCTAAACAAGAGGTCTTCTCCTCTCTGTGCTTCTTAAAGTGGGTTCTCTGTTCAGTCATGGTTTAAATTTGTAATTCTGTATGGCTTGCATGGCAGTTCTTTGCTGATCCCATCATTCAACCCAGTTGTAGAGTTCTGCTATTAACTGACATCCTTCCAGTTTCTGCAGTTTCTGAAATAGATGTTATAGGTAAATCAGTTAGATAAAATATTTTAGAAACTGGCACAAGTGTATTAGGCCTATATCTTCTTAACTTTTACTGAATATCCAGATCTTAGGAAATCTCTAGATTGGTAATTGTGTATTTGACTGATCTTGACTGAGACAGCTGACTGGCACAACATTTGACATGGCACACTGATCTCTGACTTCAAGCTGAGAATGGCACGAGTAATCTATCAGATTATGGCTGGAAGCGAAACTTTGGAGGAAACTTCCTTCGCAGCTTATGGATTTTGTTATTTATCAGTAAAATATCCTAAAGCTTTCTCTAGCAATATTTTGTTATTTGGGTATCCGTGTAGTCTTCTCTGCAACTTGGGTAAAGGCAGCAGTGGAGCTGCTTTTGGCTCTTCTCTCCCACTCTGCTTTTTCTTGTTTACCATTTCACCTAACTCATCTATTTCCTGCATCCAGTGTCTAAGTATTCCTTCCCTGTATCTCTTTCTTTGTAATCAATCAGAAATGGGGGAAAATCTTTCAGATTTGCAGCCTCATCTTGGAAGAAAAGAAAAGAGAAAGAAAAGAAAAGAGGCTTTGAATGCAAATAATTGCAAGGAATGTGTCTAAACTAAGTCTGGGACAGCATGACACATTAATAGAGTGGTTAATGATCAGTTGATCATGCTTCTATATGCATTTCTTTATGTGTAAGTGGACAGAACCATGCATGACTGTGTGACACACTACTTGAAGGGATCAGATGATATTTTTCAATTGAAAAAAAATGACTATTTGCTTAATGCACCATAAATTTGTGTGAATGTGTTTTCACAACAGTTGCTACCACCAGTTCTAGTCACTGATCTTGACTGCTCCAAATTATTTATGGTCGAGATGATTATCACTAGTCATGGCCTCTACCAACTTGGTTAGCAACCAGAAACCAACTTTGGTGGCCACTTATATCTATTTCTAGCTGACCTCTGACAATATGAAAAGCTCTCTCTCTCTCTCTCTCTCTCTCTCTATGGTCGTTAATCTTTGAGGAAAAGGGGTTATCAGTTCTAGGAGAAATTGTTTAGCTCCAAACTCAGATGGTAGCCCAAGTTCCAGAATATAACAAATTTAGTACATGACCACCTAGGATAGTTGTAGCATTTTGGCCCAGAAGACATGCTTAAGCTAAATGTTCTCTCTTTTACTGCTTCTATCATAACAAAACATACAACCAGTAATGTTTGTGGCAACTTCTTTTTTTAATTATTTTTTTAAATGGCTTTCCATCGTAACTACTTTCAATATAAAATTATTTGGAGTTGTGATGATATGACAAGTTGTAATTACCATTTGATGTTCTTTTTTCCTCATTCTTGTTCAGTATTTCAAGTCAAAACCATTTGCATGTGATCCATCAAGCTTGCCAAAATACCCACCTAACATGGAGATTGATGCAAAAGCCCGTGAAGACTTATGCAAGTAAGCTAACAATCTTTATTACTTCACACTACCAAAATAAGAAAAAAAAATCCTTTCAGAGAAAAAAGAAAGAAGAAGAGGAAGCTGGTTTCTAGATGAATGATTAACAACTCTCCTATTTGTTTTATTGGTCAGGTTCATGCATTACTAAGTAAAATTATTGTGGTCGTTCAACATTAAAAAGTTGGATATCCATGGAAGTTTAACATTGTATGCATAAAGCAACTAACATCATATCCAAAGATATGATTTAAAATATTTTGCTTCCATAGTTTCAAAACTAGAAACTTTCTTTTGTTCTTTCTATATTAAATAATTAAATAAGCCCCAATATAAATTTAACCAGCTAAAAGATTTTTAAATATTATAAATTCCAATTGGTAGTTATTAATGTATTCAGAGACTTGTAAACCTGCTAAGGCTGTGACAACTGTCAAAGCCAAAGTTGCCCTTATTTTCCAACCTTGCAAGTCAGTAAAGGAAATGCAATTAATCATATCTAATACCATTATTAAATAATTGTTTTGTGGAGTTTAATTGGTTTTTTGTGATTTTTTTTCTTTTTTTTAGGAGAAAGTTTGCTGGTAAGCCAATGTGGTATAGAAGCCACAAGAAAACCTTCAAGAACGTGTAGAACTTCACAAGAATCAAGCGGGTTAGGTAGAGCTGTGTCTTGCCAAAAGGTCTCTCTCTCTCTCCCTCTCTCTCTGAGAGTTATATGACACAGGGATCAGAAGTATTTTGTTCCTGCAGGACTCATTGAAAGCAAATGGAGGCAATAATGGTGGTGCAAAGAGAGATCCAAGAGTTAATGGTGACACCAGACTGCTCAAAGATCTGCAGCCAGTACCAACAATTAATCCTCCAGATGAGGCTCGATACGTAAGGTAGTGTTTGATAGCCCAAAAGCTATCACTGGATAAATGTACGGGATAGCATTTATCCAGGGGATAGATGAGAGAATAAGCATTTTTTTAAAATTACAAGTCTGCCATCAAGGGATAACTTTAGTTGTTCCTGGGTTCCCTAGGGAATAAGTTCAGGGGATAACCCATGGTTACCCATTAACCATGGGTTATCCCCTCTGGTTAAATTTTTTCAGGCCTATCCCTTTTAGCTATAGCATTTGGGAATAAGGAGGGATATCCATCCTTATCCCCATATCAAACACTACCTAAAGCAGACCTGTCAGAAAGATGTTCTTCTCCTTGGTCCCTTGCAGGTGCCTGCCTCTAGTGGCTTTACGTGGAGAAAGAAACCAAAAGAAGACCGTTCATACATCAAATCTCATTTCAGATCCAGCTCAAGAAGCCACACATCTCATGCGCTAGATCATTCCGATATCTCGCGAACAAAAAATCCTTCCAACCTGAAAGGACAAGCTGATGGATATGTTGGACATGCACCACATTTGAATTTTAATAGTTACAAGTCATATGATATTGCAAAGGATGAGAGGCTCACAGAATGGTCACAACCAGAAATTCCAGAGCAATATGGGATTGCAAAACACATGATTATGAACCGATGGTCAAATCCAGGAAAGCCAGACTTATTAGATTCCTTTGATTCCTACCATTCTCGGGAATTATCAGATGCACTTAACAAGAGAGATGCAAAATTATCTAAGCACAACATCCTGGTAGTGGTGCAGTTAATTTACCTTTTTCCTACTATAGTGTCTATTTAGCTAGTGATTTGACCATCTGCTTGAAAAAAAAAAAAAAAAATCTCAGGATTACAAGGATCAAGGAGAAAGAGTGGAGTTATCTGGGTCTCTACTACGTCAGTCATGTAAGATTGAGGAACTGCTAGAGAAGCATAATCAGCACATCCGCCAAGCTTCTCACAAATCATGGTTCCAGAAAGGTAAAAGTGAAGCCAGGGAAATTATGGTTAGCATTTCATGCGTACTCATTTTTCTGTGGTGCCCAGTGTTCCCTTTACATCAGCATGATGTCCTACTTCTCTTTGTTGTGACACTTTGTATTCTGAAATGGAAATTGAAATTGCCTATATATAAATCCCATTTCACTAATTCTCTCTCTCTCTCTTCTCTCTCTCTCACACTGACACAAACACACACACACATGTAAGCATGCGCACAAACGCACACTAGGATCACTTTATGCAGTGCGGGCTGAAACTTTTAGGCAGTTTTCACTGACATTATGAATACATTCTTGCTTAAAAAAAAGACAATATGGCTATGCTTTTCACTACTGAGTTTCACTGTGCTTCCTTCACATATTTTTTACCATCCTTCCTAGACCTAACATAATCTAATCAGTATTTGCTTTACTGTTCTTCTTTTCATGTTATTGTCTATCATTCCCCTACTTCAAAAAAGTCAATCTGGCCATGATATGGAGCCATGACACCAGCCTAAATTCCTGACACATAAAAAGAAGAACCAGAAACTCCTTTTCTCCTTAACATGAAGGATTAGGTATTGCTATGTCACTGACTGAAGGTGCTCGTGAAATGTAATCACTTATTGATTTGATAATCATGATCTGCAGCTCTACCATCTTTGATAATCATGATCTGTAGCTCTACCATCTAAAACTAGTATGATTTCTATCCATAGGGGTTTGACATCATTAGGTAGAAAATCCTGCCAAACTATTAGAATTTGGCACTCTTGGATTTGACTTCTTAACATGCTATTCAAAGGAATGACACTAGCTATTGTTGATTTTCATGTGCAGGGAGAAAGTGAGGACACTGAAATCTAATTTTTGAGCAAAGACATTGGAACCATCATTTTTCTACTGATTGATATCGGTATATGTAGAAATTTGAGAAGAGTACCCTGCACTACACTAACAACATATACTGCAGAGGCTACCTACAAATTAAAGGGTGACGATGATTTCAAATGTCATATGAATCTTTTTTGTTATGGTCAAGTCTAAGAGTGAAATTATTTGGTCACTCATGAGTGAGTTCAGGGATCCACTGTAAGTCATCAGGTGGTACTTTCACCGCTCTTGATGCTATTGATGTGGAATAACTTCACAAAGGTAGAAAAATGTGGAATGAATCATAGTCTTTTAATTTGCAAGTATTCTACATCTCAGACTGAACTTATAGACAGTTAAGAAATCAAATCCCTCTAAAATGTAGAATCCATTTGGTCTTCTAAATGCCTCAAAAGGAGGCAATACTCCTGCAAAGATAGTGCAGGATCAAAAGATCATATATTATTTTTCCATAAAAAAAAAGCCAAAGGCAAAATTAATCAAATAGATGTTGCTTGCTATTTGATATGCCAAGTTGATTGTACGCCTATGGCATTAAAATTCTGCCTACACCTATGGCATTAAAATTCTGCCAATACAAAATCTATTGCTTCCAATCAACAATGGGAAATTTGTAGGAGTGCTGATGGCCTAGGGTATTTTTTTGTATGGATGCAATAGGCTTGCTTTTGATCCTGCCTCATTTTGATATTCATCGAACCTTTTACCAATGTAGCTTTCATTAAAAAAATAAATAAAAAGAGGAAAAAAAACCAATGACTTTGATAGGGGAATCTATTGGCATACATGAATCTGTACTTCAAAAGAATTACATTTTTATCAAATTCAAAGTGAATTATATTGTGAAAACATTAAAAAATATTTAATATTTTATAAAGATTTAAATTAGGAGTCACGAATGCTTTCATGAAACTAATCAAAGTGGAATATATTTTGAAAACATTAAAAAATAGTTATTTTTTTAAAGATATTTAAGTGTTATAGATAAGAAAAAAATTATGTGTAAAAAAATTATGAGTCACGAATGCTTTTATGAAACTAATCAAAGTTATGGCAAGACATTCATGCCTTCGGTATGTGAGAGATTTATCTAGATTTCTACACTAATCCAGAAGGAGATTAAGAAAAAAAAAGCCAAAGAATCTAAAATTTTTTTCCTGCCTATAAGCCAACTCAATAAACTATCTAAACTTCAACCTTTTTATCTTAGAAAAAATTATATGAAAGTTTGTGTACAAGTGAATGTGCAATACGTAGAAACAAGTTTTACTAAAAAACTTTTTTTTTTTTTGTTTTTCCAGTTAGGTCAATATCTAATTCTTACTTCGGTCTAATGCAATTTGATATTCCCGAGTTTCATTGTATTTATTGTACCATACAGGGTTGTAATCATGTTCTCTAAAGTTGGGCAACATCTAAGTTTTTTTTTTTAATATCCAAAGAAATCTAAACTGTAATATTTGCATTCTATATAGAAGCTTTATAATATTGTGCTATAATATTTACAATTTCAGCGATCCAATTGGCTTAAACCTACCATATGTCATCCCATTTGAAAGAGAGGTTTGAAGTGAAAATTTTCCCCGGCATATTTCATATGATTCATAGAAAGTGAAAATTCCCCTGAAACTTATTGCAAATGAGACCCTATAAAAATAAAAACGCTATAAAACTAAATGTCGGGGAAGCTTAGCACCGCGTTTGAACCAGTACAAATAGTGAATTCGTGATAAAACAAAATTTTGCAGATAAACCCTTGCAAAGTGAAAGTTATAAGTTAAACTATGTCTCGGAAATCGACCCAATGAACCCATTGCCCGACGGACTCATTTCTTGTGAAGTAAATTTTGTTTTCCTTGCTTCCGATAGAGCCCAACCATTATCCCATCCCTTCGAGTCTGGTCAATGGTCCATCACCGACCTCCATGATGGCCGACCTCTCCTTGTCTCCCTTCCACGGTTTGAGCGGCCGCCATCGCCGTCCGCCGGAGCTCCGACTACCTCAGTCCCATTCTAGATGATGGCATTGCTGGGTTTTGGGAGCCTTGCGGACAAAAGGTACTTCCTTTGTGCTTCTCTCTGATTCTGTTTTCCCGTGACCGCTTGTTTTATTCTAGGGTTTGGGGATCAGTGTTTGTTGGGCCTCTTTGAAGTGTTGGAGAGGTCAAGTACTTATATTGGTGATGCTGGATTCCTCTAGATATTTCAAAGAATTTTGGCTTGCTTTCTAATGGGATTTTATTTTATTTTGGGATTGCAAGGCTTGAAGATTATAATAATTTTGAATTCATTTTTATGGAAAGATGCTTGAATGCGGCAACTAGATATGCAGAATAATATATTTTTAAATTAGATTTAGATATCCAGGGCTGATTCGGTACAATAAGTATCACCCTACATCGCAATTTGCACAAATAAAATGGGTAACTTAAGAAAAAGACTTATAATCTCTAAGGATACGATGAACTAGTGTTTAAATAGGGGTTCCTATAAGCTGTGAATGAAAAGCAAATTATGATATTATATACAAATCTAAGTAATCTACTTATAATGAGCTGCTTGTGTTGGACCTTTTGAGGCTGCAGTGGAAAAAATTTCAGACACAACGAAAAACCAGAAAATTAAGACATGTATTCCTTCCAATAGTGAATATAAAGCCTACTTAATTGTCTTATGCAGGCACATACAAATTGAAGTTATAATACAAATAATTTCAATCTTTTTAATTTAAATTTTGTAAAAAGTCTTCTAATATAATTTATACACATGAATACATCAAAACTCTGGATGCATAAATAGTAAGGAGTTTTGATATTGATATGTTGCAGAGCGGTCTAGTTTCCAGAAATTAAACTTAAGAATGCTGAGAAGGTCCATCCAATACAGTGCACTTCCAAGAACTTCAACTTTGATCTCTGATTTTATTCCTTATGTTATCAACTCAAGGATAATGTTTTTCAATCTGTACATGAGAAAAGAAAATAACATAAGTTTTTCAAAGAATAAGATTACTGTGGAAACAAGGGATAAAGAAGAGACCAAGGACCAGCTTGATTGTAGCAACAAATTCTAACTGAGGATCAATCAACAAATAATCATGATGATTATAAATAAGGCAAATGGCAAAAGTAATGCAGAGAAGACCCAGAGCTCATAACTAGATGTCCACAGAGGAGGGGAAAAAAATTCCAAGACTTCTCTAGCAAATTCATCATATAAATATAGCCTGCCAAATGATACAGAGTAGGCCCAAAAAACATAATTAAAAACAGTTGATAATTTTCTTCTCGCAAACAAGGGGTGATTGACCACCCAAAAGGAGCTACTTTTACAACCCTGGCTTCTTCTTATTCATGGCAGACAGCTCCTGAATCTAATTCCCATATCAGTGCACAAATCCATGACTGAGAATGCATAAAACGCCCAAGTTGATGCTGTGTCAAGCCTAGAGAGGTAGCTGATATATCTTCATTGCTTTAAAAACTTACCCAATTTTTGAGGAATTTTGAGGGCCGTTCATAGAAGGCCTGTGCTGATAGGACCAAAACTTTTATGCGAAAGCTTGAGTTCTTGCAATCCGGGCACCCTACAAGAAAGATTGGTTAGTAACTTATGCTTTATAGCCTTCCATTAACAAATTTATTATCAATCAATAATATGTTTTCTATATCAGATGGTCAGGTGTTCTTCACCACTAGTGCCATCGAATCCAAGTTTCAGACAACATCAAGTAGGTTTCAATACTAAATTTCAATATTCAGGGCTTCTGAGGTTCATATGTATGGATTGTCATGCCATCTAATTTTTCCATGCACCAGGACCTTTACGGACATGGGGACTTATGACCAATAAATTGGCATCAAAAAGTTTATTCAAGAAAAGAAGCTATGTTATATTGGGGAATATCTTTGTTATGGGAAATAAGAAATATGGTACAAACTACCAAGTGTTTTAAAAGAGAGCAATGCAGGTATCCTATATTCCTCACTTTTATGTACTAAAATATGGAGAAAGAACTAAACCATATGGCAATATAAGATAATTCATTTTATTTTATAGTAGATACAAGGTACATTTTGTAAAACAAATTAACTGGCCAAAAGATCAACACATGTATAATAAAGCTCTTTGCAAATATTATGCGCAGGAACAAACACAACCATGTTCTTGTATCCATCAATGGTGATGCTCCAGAATTTTTATGCAGCATCATATTCATTCTTTCTCCTACATTTTTTTAAAGTTTTTGAGTTAATACACTATTGCTAATCATCATATTAAAACTGTCATGATTTTGTTAAATTCATCTTAATGAAATTAAGTAGATGAAATTGCTAACTTTACACCAATTACAACAACAAACAATAATTGTATCTAACTTTGGAGAGTAACACATAGGAACCATTGGACAAATTAAAGCACAATGAGACTTCCTACAAGAAAGAAACAGAAAAAGGAAAGATGCAAAATGTAGAAAGATAGAGTTGGTTGCTAATAAGACCCCTTCATCAAGGGAGACAATATCCATTCAACCAATTGAAAAAAATTGAAGTGATTTATGTATACCTGGATGGTTAGCCTCAATTGGAGCATGGTTTAAGCATCCATGCACCTCATCAAGTCTCTTTCTTGATATGTAGCTAGGGCAATTCACATCAAGGTCCATTTCAAAGAAATTCTACTTTAAATCCCCAATGAAACCAAGATGATGTGAGAACCACAATATACGGAACAAAGATGTTGCAATTAAAAAATTATTAATAATGTACCAAAAAAAAGCAAAAAATTTTAACAGAATGTGTGCTTGAATCCAGTCATGTGAGTTGTGCAACAAAAAGAGTAACCATTTGCAGAATGAATGATGATGAAGAAATCCTCAAGGTGAACCAATTTGGTTGGGACGGCAGCAAACAGGTCTTTATTGCTCTCAAATCTTTTCTTTACGTAGTTTATCGCATAGTGAATTAAGTTTAATTCTCATTAACATAATTTTGATAACCATATCTAGAACTATTCATTAGGTTCAGTTATAAGCAAGTCAACCATTTCTATAGAGCAACAAAATTGTGAGTCTTTGGTGGCAAGTCAAAGTACAGAATCTGCCTAATTGTCTTGCAGTTGTAACCAAAATTCTTAGATCTCTGCATGAGTATTCACTTGGCAGTACATAAAAATGTATGTAGCTATTCATCTAGAAATTTGGTATGGATCAAAATGATATGAGGACAGTTGATATGTGATTATATTCTCACTTCAGCTATTTAGGTCACCATCTATTTTGAGAAAGCTTACACAATCACTCCTCTTACATGATTACACTTTGGCAAGCTTGTTTTCTAATGATCACTGTATGAACGGTGAAAACCATGTAGACAAGTGCAAGAGCCTTCTAGTGAGTATATACTTGTTTAATTGTTGAACTTAAATATAAGGTGCTTTTTGTCTAAGGGTGGTAAAAATGGATTTGATCTATTTATACTATTCGTATTCGATCCACCATAAATGGATTTAGGTTTGGGTTAAACAGGTTTGGATTATAAATGGGTTTACTTGTCTAAACCTGTATATTAAGTGGATCAGATTTGGGTTTAATGTTCTTAACCTGTTTAATCCGTTTAACCCATCTAAGTAATTAGTTGGATTGGATTGGATTGATCCATTTATCCAATCCATTTATATTGCTGGTTTATAGGTTAAATAAATTAAATGGGTTAAACGGACTAAAAAAGTTGACATCTAATCTTTTATTATTGATTAACAGGTTGAATGGGTCGGGTCAGATTACGCGTTTATTAAACCTCATATTCGAATTTGAAATTCTGATTCATTTAATAAACGGGTTGAGCTCAGGTTGATAATTTTTATGGCAACTTTTATTAGACTCAATCCGTTTATGATCCAATCTGTTTGCCACCCTTATTCTTGACCAGTATCTTGAATCTGTTTTCTTGAATTCAATTTGTTGCCGCTAAAATCCATCCTCCGACTCAGGCGTGGTCGATCTCTAGGAAGAGGGGGCGGACCTGCAAAAGAAGTCCACACGCGGAGGGACGCTGGGGGTGGTCCTCCGCGGAAGACCCTCCGACGCTCAAGTCAGTGGAGAAGAAATCGGCGATCAACCAGATAGTGGGGAGGTGGATCTCTTCGAAAGACCTCTCCGGGGGTGGCCAATCGGAGGCTCCAGAGGGCAGGAGCGCCGACGAGCTACCGGCGAGAGCAGGACAGTAAGAGCGGGGGTGTAAGCGCGCAAGTGTGCGTACAGAGTTGCATACCTGAGGGAATATGCGATTATGATATTTATAGACTATCACCTGGGTCGTGAGCGTCTTCTGGAAGGTCCGAAGGTTGTTATGATACGGAGACGGACATAATCAGGCCGTTATGGGGCCGTTAGAATCCGTACCCTGTTTGTTCTGATGTCGACGGCTGGGAGAGCCCCTTGGTGTCTCGAGATCGGGTTGAGTAGGCCTGGGGCGGTTACGATAGGCTTTAGGCCATGCCCCGATATGATTCCTCGTCTAGGATGCCGTTCTGGTAGGCTCGGGCTCTCCCGCATCAGGTTCCGCGGAGGTAGATGTTAGGATGTGGATCGCTCGAAGAGGCCGAGCTAAGGAAGCCCGGAAGGGCCGAGCTACGGAAGCCCAGAGGGGCCGAGCTATGGGAGCCCGGAGGGGCCGAGCTACGGGAGCCCGGAAGAGGCCGAGCTACGGGAGCCCGGAAGAGGTCGAGCTACGGAAGCCCGGAGGGGGCCGAGCTACGGGAGCCCGAAAGAGGCCGAGCTACGGAAGCCCGGAGGGGGCCGAGCTACGGGAGCCCGGAAGAGGCCGAGCTACGGAAGCCCGGAGGGGGCCGAGCTACGGAAGCCCGGAGGGGGCCGAGCTACGGAGCCTGGAAGAGGCCGAGCTACGGAAGCCCGGAGGGGGCCGAGCTACGGGAGCCCGGAAGAGGCCGAGCTACGGAAGCCCGGAGGGGGCCGAGCTACGGGAGCCCGGAAGAGGCCGAGCTACGGAAGCCCGGAGGGACAAAGGGAGGAGGTTAGCCTTAGCCGTCTCGCACGGATATTAATGCAATGACAATTTTACCCCCCAACACATGCCCTCCACTCCCTAGTTCAAAGCGTAGGTTCGGGCGTAGGGAGTACGAGTTCGAATGGCGCGTCTTGGATGGGACGTCTTGGTTTAACCAGCTTGCGCAATGATGCCCTAATTAATGCGACAGGGCCATCCTGCCTTCGGGACTAAGGCTCCCTCGCGAGCGACGGCTGGGATTACGTCACGCGATGAATCCCGATCGATCGTGCGTTTGTCGAGGTGATTTGGGATGCCTAGGATGGGACGTCCCACCTTTTTAGGGAGGCTTCCTTGGTGGAGAAGCGAAGTGACGGCCGCATTGTCGCTATATATATGTGTGCGTGCGCTCGGCGTCTTCTCGTTTTGCTTTCAAAAGGGTTCTGGTCTTTCATCTTCTTCGATGCTTATTGTTTTCGTTTGGTACCTCTTTCAATGGCGATGAGCCCCGACGATGTGGCCTCCGAGATCGTTGCCGAGGACTTAGGGAGGATTCATCAGCGGTATGGCTTGCCCTTGGACATCGTCCTACGGGCGCCGGAACCCGAAGATAGAGTTACCCGGGATTTAGAGTCTGGGGTCTTCATCAACGAAGATAGTTTGAAGGCGGGTCTTCGTTTTTCTCTCCACCCCCTGGTGAAGAAGATCATGACCCACTACAACATCAGCCCGTCAATGGTGGCTCCGAACAGCTAGCTGAATATCATCGGATTCATCTCGATGTGCCACCAGATTCGGATCGCCGCCACCCTCCCCCTCTTCCGCACCTGCTACCACCTAATTCCCGGGAGGAAATCGGAGTGGCCCTACATCGGGCCCCAGAGGTCCTTCAACGTAATCACGAATAAGCCCTCTTCCATCAAGGGGTGGAAGAGTCGATTTGTTATTGCGGAGGGGAACGTCGGCTCTGACTTCCCTCGGAGATGGGGGGAGGTTGTAAGGGATGCGGAGACGCATCCGGCCTTGTCGGCGCAGGAGGAGAAGGACTTGGACGTCCTTCGTAATGGTCAGGTGTTTTTGGCAAATGATCTGCTATCGGAGGGGGCCCTCTTCGCAACCGGGCTCAGCCCTCGGGACCCGCAAGGTGAGTCACTTTCGTGCAGTTCATTTTTCTCGATTAATGTGCTCGGACCTGAGCACGTGTGCTCTGATGTGGCAGCCGCAAGGTCGGCATTGTCGAACCTCTCCAAGAGGAAGAGAGGAAAACGCCCGGGGGAAGGGAGCGGCGTGGATAGTGGCCGGCCCGAAAAAAGGGCTCATACATCTACCAGAAGCCCGCCGGATGCCGGAGCAGTCGCTGTAGGGGCGCCGGGGGCAAGAGAGGATCCAGGGAGGGTGGTTATGGCGCCCGACCCTCTCGTGCTAGAGATTTCAGACAGCTCGGATGAAGCTCCGTTGGCTCGCCAGACCGCGTTCCCCCAGAAAGAGGAAGCGGCGGTGGATTCGGCGGAAGCGGCCATCTTCGAGGGGGCTATTGTCCCTGTGGGATCACTACCGCCCCCAGCAGGAGAGGAGACGGCCGTAGTTGAGGGAGTTCAGGGGGAGCCCCTACTTGGTTTATCTGCCAGGGAGTCTGGTAGCAGTGAGGTCGGGCCGCCCTCGATGGGTCGAGAGGCGGGTCGGGCCGAGGCTTCAGGGGAGCCTGCGGAGGAGATGCATGTGACGATAACCGGGAAGGATGCGTCGGAGGAGGGAGCGCGGCCAGGTGAGAGTCCCGCAATCGGGGCCCCCTCGAAGAAGATTTTGGGAAAGCTGGCACTTGGGCTGGCTGAAATATCTGAAGAAACCCAAGCCAGGGCCTTGATAGAGGAGGCTGGGATGTTGAAGGCCTCTCAAGCGGAGGCCACCCAGGCCGGTCCTTCAGGCGGTGTTGGCCCATTCGGCAGCTCGGACGCTAGTATTAAGGAGGCGTTCTCTGCCATGATAAGATCGGCCCTGTATCCGGGCGCGGATCCTTCAGCGGACAAGTTTGCCGACCTGGGGTTGGTCGACGCTGCGTTCGGGCAGCAAGGCGCGGTAGAGGGCATTCATCTTCTTCCCGATATCGACAACACGACCTTGATGAGGATGACCCGGGCCTATGCTTCGCGGGTGAGTTACTGTTCTTGCGCGACAGATGTCTCCCGATTGACCCTATTGTGGGTTTTTATTCATTTTTTTCCTTTGCAGAGCGTTTTACTTTCCCGGGCGATATGCTGGCGTCTAAGCTTGGCGACAGGGGCCAGTGTCCAGGCCAGGAGGGATAATGCTGAGCTCCAGTTGCGGTTGAAGGTGTCTGAGAAGTTTGAGGAGCTCATGGACATGATGGACGGGAACTTGAAGGGGGCAAGGGCGGCACACCAGGTCGCTCTGGCTGAGGTGTCCAAGCAGAAGCGCAGGGTGGAGGAGTTGCAGGAACTCCTGGCGAGGAATGACAATGCGTGCTTGGAGTTGGCCAGAATTGAGTCAAAACACTCCGTGGAGGGGGCGGCGATGCGGCGGGAACACGGCGAAAGTATGAGTCGGCTGGGAAGAGAGGCCGACGATGAAAGAAGGCGTTTGGCGAGGATGCTCGGTGAAGTGGAGGAGAAATTGAAACGACGTGATGGCGAAATCACTCATTTGAAGGAGGGTGCTAGGTGGGACCAGGGACGATAGCTCGGGTGAGCGACGAGTTATCCCAAGCCTGGAGGGATATTGAAGCCAGACAGTTGAAGATCAGGACTATGCAGGAGAGGGTTGAGCTGATAGGGGCTGACAGGACGAGAGCCAGGAGTGAGACAGAAGAGATGGCCAAAAGGTCGGCCAAGCGAGAGGGGGAGGTACGCTCTTATTTTACCCTTTTTGTTTTTCCTGCTGGGTTCTCACAATGCTGATTTGATTTTGGATTTTTCAGATGGCGAAGATGGAGTCGAAGGTTCGGGCTCTTCAAGGTGAGCTCGCGTCCAGTCGCAATAGGAGCTCGGAGCTCGAGACGCGGGCTAGCGAGCTCGAGGAGCAAAACGTCATCCTGAAGGCCCAGGTGATTGAGGCTGAGAAACAGACAGCGGAGGCCAAGACGCAGCACGCCATACTCAGGGGGAGGCAAGACGCTATCAGCGTTGACGCCTTCCTTCATGGGAAGGAGGAGTGCAAACAGTAGATTCTCAACGAGCACCCAGAATGGGACCTTTCTTTCCTGAGTGCTGAAGATCCCGAAGATGGCAAGTCTGAAGAAGAAGACGAAGATGAGTATGTTGATGTTTCTGACGCCGAACTCGGCAGCCCCTAGTCCCAGCGAAGCTGCAGCTTCTGAGGGGCGGTCGCAAGCTGCCGCCGAGGGGGCAAAAGTATTAGAGAAGGGCGGGTCTAGTCACACTTTCGTAGATGTAACTGAGGGCCCTCCTAAAGCTGATACAGCTCCCGGTTCTTAAGAACTATTCTTGTATCTTCGTTCTTTAGACATTTGTCTGATATTTCATAGTGAAAGAATTTCCTGTTTCCATTTAAGTGTCTTTCTTGCGTGATTTCGCTGTCGTTTAGCCTCGGTTGTGAACGACCTATGGCCCCCTGAGGCTCTTAGGTCATCCTTATCATGAAATTGAAGGAAAACGTACCGGCTAAGGCCGATGGGCAAATCAGGTCGGCTTGGGCCGACGGATCAAAATAGGTCGGCCGGGGCCGACAGGCGAAATGGGTCGGCTGGGGCCGACGGGCAAAATAGGTTGGCTAGGGCCGACGGATCGAAATAGGTCGGCCGGGGCCGACAGACGAAATGGGTCAGCTGGGGCCGACGGGCGAAATGGGTCGGCTGGGGCCGACGGGCAAAATAGGTCGGCTGGGGCCGACGGACCAAAATAGGTCGGCTGGGGCCGACAGGCAAAAAGGCCTTTGCGCTTTCTGCTATTCTGTCAATCGTCCTGATGTTCTGCAGGTGATTCGGTTTTTATTTCATCAGAATGGATAATACGGCGTAGTGGGGGGCATAAAGCTGCATCAGAGCTTTCCGGAAGGTGCTCTTTTCCCATGCGGATCACTTCGTCACACACGCAATCGCTCACCATTGGGGGACATCACTTTCGAAGGACGATATTCTGAATCCACCAGTTTTCGAAGCGTCAGTGGACGATTTCCTGCATTTAATGACCGTGATTCGGGATCAGGAAGGGATCTCCGTACACATCACAACTAAGGTCGTGGGCTTGGCACGCAGTGGGGTGCTGCGTTCATCCTGAGGGGCCACGTGGAGGCGTGGGCCAGGTGTTTGAATCTCGGGACCTTCAGCTCTGATAGCTCATCCCGGGTCTTTTCTGCCTATAAAAAGGGGAGAAAAGGGTCATGTTTGGCTATCTCCAAAGTGTATTTTCCCTTAGAACTTCCATTATGCCCACTTTTCTGCTGCTACGAGTGGGAGGACCAAGCTTTCCTCTCATGGGCTCCTTGCCGCCGGACAGCTGGGGCGACCGGGGAGCTGCCAAAGAATGGCTTGCCCTTAGGGCATGAGCCTCGGAGATCACATGGAGAGCGCACATAGGGGGCGTAGAGATCACACGGGGAGCGCACATATACTCTTCCCGTGTGGCCTTTGCGGCCGGTTACGGGGGGCTTATGGTAGGAAGTGCATTGACACCCCCGTAGCACGCATAGATTCTCCCTCTTTCACTGGCTTGGGTTCCCGTCCCTTCTCTGAGGGGAATCCTTGCCATGGGAGGGAAAATATGGGAGCAACCGGGGTCGGATGGTCCCCGGTTCCCTCGGCTGGACGGCGACCCGCGATCCAGCACCCCCTCCTAGGGGAGCAGGCCGGATCGTCCGAATCCTCAGAATCAGCATCCGCGGGCCATGCCTCCTTTTGGATCTTTTAATTCATCCGCCCAGGCGGACTGATTGTTTCGTGGTTTGCATGATTTGTCGATCCAGTCGTCGGAACATCACAGTCACCTAGGTCCGCTTTGGAGCAGTTGTCCGAGTTTTGCATTTGCCTTTATTTTATACATTTCAACGTCCTTGTAATGCCCGTGAGGCATTTGTAACTGATCTTAATCGGCAATAAAGAGAGTTATGTTCTATTTTTTGATCTCTATCTTTTCTTGTGCCGAACTTGTAGTCATTGTTGTTTGTGGGGTACAAAGGCATCCCGCTCGTCCCTTGACGAGGATCTCACGCCGTTCGAACTAATCGAGGTTCGTATGTGGCGATTCATAGATCATTCGGCGAAACATGTCCCTTACTCTGGTCGGAAACCTGGTGTTTTCGTGCTCCGCTTTTGCCGGAGCCCGATTTATCGTAGGTCGGCCTTGGCCAAAGCTCAGGGAATTCGCACCCCTTCCCATCATGGTTCAGGGAACCAGTCACTCAGGTTAGTCGAGTTTCGGAGAACATTTTACTTGGCCCTGCCAAGGTTCGGAAAATTTTGTAGCTCGGCCCTGCCGAGGTTCGGAGAATTTTGTAGCTCGGCCCTGCCGAGGTTCGGAGAATTTTGTAGCTCGGCCCTGCCGAGGTTCGGAGACCCAGGCTCAAGGGAGCGACTTAGTTGTCACGGCGGACCACATCGTTAGGTCCACGTGGCGCTTGATAAGGGGCGTCAGAGCGGAACGGGTGGTACATTATCATGTTTTCTTTTTATTGGTGACGCTGCTCTTCCCCAGGGGACGAGTCGCCGGACCGAATGTTGGACTTCTTCCCGAGGAAGAGGCCGGTTTTAAGAGGCTTGGGGAAGCGTCGAGGGTATTTATTGCGGGGAGGGACAGATCGGAAAATGTTCTGCTTGGGGAACTCCAGACAATCTGCTCGTGCTTTTCGATTTTACTCTGGATAGGGCGTGACTCTTCGGATTCCTCATGCATTAAAATGGTAACACGTGGCGAGTTCTCACGGGTCGGCAGTCGCGGTGCGGCCGATCGAGACACCTGCCTGGCGGGTATAAATATGACCGAGGGGGACCGGTTCCTGCCATCCCTCGGTTTGAGTTCGGAGAAAATGGCCTATCCCGGGCGATCGTCAGGCGAGCTGCATTCCTTGCTCGGCGGTCTTTTACGTTCGGAAAGAGGGCGCGTCTCTGTCACTGTCGACGGGCTAAGCCTCGCGTCGGCCTTCGCGAGCAATCAGCAACTCGCGAGGGTTGCCGAGGAGTATATGGACGTGACAACCAGGGAGGTGGAGGCCCTACGCCGGATAATGGACCGGCAAGAGGAGGAAATCGTCTCTCTGTCATCAGGTGGCCGATTTGTCGGGACGCTTGGAGGAGTTGCTGGCCTCTGGGGGCGACTGATTCCAGGGCCTCTCTTCTTGTTCTTGCTTTTGTTTTTCTTTCTATATTTTTCCTGTCTCGTTGTAGCCCTTCTTCTCTAATGAAAAATGGATCCGTTTTTAGGAATCTTTTTCCTCTTTGAGAATGATTACCCTGATGTGCTTGACAGGCTAGGGTGTCAGCCTGGCCCCGTTGTCCTGTGCATTAACGTAGATATTTTGAACGATGAGTTATAGGGGGGTTACCCAGAGAGGTTTTCAATAGCAGAGAGGGAAATCTCCTAGCTCTGCCTAGGGCCTTTGGCCGTCCACATGGGGCTCGATGGCCTCGAGAGTGGGTTTGCCAATGGTGGCTTCTTCTTGCGCGTCGACGGTTTTTATTTAACGCGCTCGTTTTTAAACCGGACGAAGTCCTTCGGGGACTATTTGGGGGCCATTCGGCTTTGGTCGAGGCTTGTAGGCTTAGGCTTTTTCGCTGGGGTTTTAGCCCGAATGACTTTTACTTGGCCCTACCAAGGTTTGGAGATTCATTACTCGGCCCTGCCGAGGTTCGGAGAAATATTTTACTTGGCCCTGCCAAGGTTCGGAGATTTGTTGCTCGGCCCTGCCGAGGTTCGGAGAAATATTTTACTTGGCCCTGCCAAGGTTCGGAGATTTGTTGCTTGGCCCTGCCGAGGTTCGGAGAAATATTTTACTTAGCCCTGCCAAGGTTCGGAGATTTGTTGCTCGGCCCTGCCGAGGTTCGGAGAAATATTTTACTTGGCCCTGCCAAGGTTCGGAGAATTTGTTGCTCGGCCCTACCGAGGTTCGGAGAAATATTTTACTTGGCCCTGCCAAGGTTCGGAGATTTGTTGCTCGGCCCTGCCGAGGTTCGGAGAAATATTTTACTTGGCCCTGCCAAGGTTCGGAAATTTGTTGCTCGGCCCTGCCGAGGTTCGGAGAAATATTTTACTTGGCCCTGCCAAGGTTCGGAGATTTGTTGCTCGGCCCTGCCGAGGTTCGGAGAAATATTTTACTTGGCCCTGCCAAGGTTCGAGATTTGTTGCTCGGCCCTGCCGAGGTTCGGAGAAATATTTTACTTGGCCCTGCCAAGGTTCGGAGATTTGTTGCTCGGCCCTGCCGAGGTTCGGAGAAATGTTTTACTTGGCCCTGCCAAGGTTCGGAGATTCCTGTTCAATCAGAGAGCTCGGCTATGCCGAGGATTGGTAAGCAGTATCTGTTTCTTCTTGCAATTTATAGCAATATAGTGCATAATGATTCACGCTACAGGTTTTGAGGAAGCAGATAAGCAGGAATGCATAGTGAGGCATGCGAGGGTGAATTCAGGGAGGACATACCCTATTGATAATACCTGCGAAGGTTGTCCGCGTTCCAAGTCCGGGGAATGAACTTCCCATTCAGATCCTGCAGCTTGTAGGTTCCTGGTCCAATAATCTCCGCTACCTGGTATGGGCCCTCCCAGTTTGGCGCCAGCTTTCCTTGCTCCAGCGGTTTGGAAACAGAGGCTTTTCGGAGGACAAGGTCGCCGGACGGGAAGGTCTTTCCTCTAACTCTGGAGGCGTGGTAACGGGCCACCCTTTGTTGATAGGCAGCCGTTCTGATCCGAGCCTTCTCTCTGATTTCCTCTATCAGGTCAAGCTTGGTGCGGAGTTGTTCGTTGCTTGCTTCCTCTGAGTAGCTCTCCACCCGCAATGATGGGAGGCCGACTTCCACAGGGATAACGGCCTCTGTACCGAAAGCCATTCTGAAAGGGGTCTCGCCTGTTGGGGCTCTTGGGGTTGTGCGGTAGGCCCATAAGACATGGTGTAGTTCATCTGCCCACCTACCTTGGGCTATGGAGAGACGAACTTTAATTCCCTGGAGGAGGGTTCTGTTGGTTACCTCGGCCGCTCCGTTGGCTTGTGGGTGCCCGACCGAAGTGAGGTGATGGCGGATCCTGTGCTCCTCGCAGAACTGGCAAAATTTGGAGTTATCGAACTGCTTGCCGTTATCGGTGATTATAGTATGGGGGAGGCCGAATCGGCAGATGATGGACCTTCACACAAAGTCTCGGGCCCGTGCCTCGGTAATTTGTGCGACCGCTTCTGCTTCAACCCATTTGGTGAAGTAATCGATGGCGACAAATAAGAATTTCCGCTGTCCTGTTGCGAGCGGGAATGGGCCGAGGATGTCCATCCCCCATTTGGCAAAGGGCCAAGCGGAGGATATAGAAACGAGCTCGGCGGAAGGGAGCCTTTGGATGTTTGAATGTCTTTGGCAGGGGTCGCAGGCGCGGATCAGATCGTCGCATCTTTTTGCATGGTCGGCCAGTAATAGCCTTGTCGCAATACTTTATGGCAGAGGGACCGGCTCCCAGGTGGTTGCCGCAAATACCTTCATGTACCTCGCACAGAGCGTAGTCCGCTTCTGATGGGCGGAGGCACATAAGCAGCGGCATGAAAATGACCGCTTATACAGTTGGTTGTCAATCAACACGTAGTGGATGGCCTGCAGCTTCAGCTTTCTAGCCTCTCTTCGGTCGGACGGAAGTGACCCTTCTTTGAGATATCTGAGGATAGGGTCGAACCAGGATGGTTCGGCATCAACTTGCATCACGCGGTCGGCTTCCGCGATGCTCGGCTTTTCCAGAGTTTCAGGTGGAATTTTTGTTCGGCATCCATTGTCTCCACGGTTGCCAGGCGGGAGAGTAGATCGGCACGGGCGTTCTCGGATCTGGGAATCCGAATAATCTCAAATTCGGAAAAATGGGGAAGCAAGTTACGCACCTCCTGGAGATATCGAATCATATTTGGTTCCCGAGCTTCGAACTCTCCCCGAACATGGCCGGCTACCAGCTGAGAGTCGTGAAGGCGTTGAGCTTCTCCACCTTCAGATTGCGGGCGATCCTGAGACCAGCTAGCAGAGCTTCATACTCGGCTTCGTTGTTGGAAGCCGGGAAGGAGAATCGGACGCCATACTCGAAGGCCATCCCCTCAGGACTAGTGAGAACTAGACCTGCGTCGGAGTGATGGGCATTGGACGACCCGTCAACGTGGAGGAGCCACCGGGCTCCAGACTTTGGCTCTTCCAGAGAGTTTGGGGTAGAACCGTCCACCGGGATGGTACACTCGAGGAGGAAGTCGGCCAGTACTTGAGCTTTGATGGCTGGGCGGGGCTGAAAATGTATGTCATGCTCGCTTAACTCGACGGCCCATTTGGTCATTCTCCCCGATGTTTCCGGACGATGGATCACCGTCCTGATAGGTTGGTCAGTCAGGACCGTTACAGCATGCGCTTGAAAGTACGGCGCAGCCTTCGAACCGAGGTGATCAAGGCCAACACCATCTTTTCAATCCTGCTGTACCTCATCTCCGCATCGCGGAGCAGCCTGCTCACATAGTAGATCGGCTTCTGGATCTTGCCTTCTTCTTTGACTAGCACCGAACAAACCGCGCTCTCCGAAACAGCCAGGTACAAGAATAGGGTCTCTCCCGGGGTCGGACTACTGAGAAGCGGAGGCGAGCCGAGGTACTTCTTGAGCTCTTGAAATGATTTCTGGCACTCGGGAGTCCACTGGAAGTTTTTGGCCGATCGAGAGTTTTGAAGAAGGGGAGGCATCTCTCGGCCGACCGCGCCACAAAGCGGTTAAGGGCCGCTATCCTCCCGGTTAGGCGCTGGACCTCTTTAACTGATGCTGGGGGCGCCATTTGTTGGAGAGCTTGAATCTTCTGGGGGTTAGCTTCGATACCTCGCTGGGAGACCATGAAGCCGAGGAACTTCCCCGAGTTGACGCCGAAGGCGCACTTGGTCGGGTTGAGTTTCATCCCATATTTGCGCAACGTTGCAAAGCTCTCCGAGAGGTCCTCGACATGCTGTGACGCCTCCTTGCTTTTAACCAGCATGTCGTCCACATACACCTCCATGTTCCGGCCGATTTGCTCCTTGAACACCTTGTTGACCAGCCGCTGGTAGGTCGCCCCTGCATTTTTAAGACCGAAAGGCATAACTCGGTAACAGTAGGTACCTCGGTCGGTTATGAAGGCGGTCTTTTCTTCATCTTCAGGGGCCATTCGGATCTGATTGTAGCCGGAATAGGCGTCCATGAATGACAGCATTTGGTGGCCTGAGGTGGCGTCCACGAGCTGATCGATCCGAGGGAGGGGGAAGCTGTCCTTTGGGCAGGCTTTGTTGAGGTCGGTGAAGTCGATGCAGATCCTCCACTTGCCGTTCGACTTTTTCACCATGACGACATTTGATAGCCAGTTCGGGTAATTCACCTCTCGGACGAAGTTGGCCTTTATGAGTTTGTCGACCTCTTCTTCAATGGCCTTTTGCCGCTCTGGGGCGAAGCTTCTTTTCTTCTGCTTGACAGGCCTGTGCCTCTCGTCCACATTGAGATGGTGGACGAGGACCTCGGGGTCGATTCCCGGCATGTCGGAGGCGGTCCAGGCGAAGATGTCGGCATTGCTTTGGAGGAACCTGATCAACCTGTGCCGAGACTCTCCTTTGAGTAACGACCCGATCCTTGTGGTTCGGTCGGGCCGAGCTTCGTCCAATGGTACTTCCTCCAATTCCTCTACCGGTTCTCCCCGCTGTTCGGCGAAGTCCTCGCGAGCGTCTAACCCGTCAACTTCGGGCATCCTAGACTGGAGGCTCGTAACGAAACATTGCCGAGCCATGGCTTGACTTCCCCGAACCACGCCAACTCCTTGCTCGGTAGGGAACTTCATAGACAGATGCGGGATGGAGACCACTGCCTTGAGAGACATTAAACCAGGCCTGCCGAATATGGCGTTATATGGGGACCTGAGGTCGGTCACCAAAATCGGTCTGAACAATGGCTACAAGGGGCCAGGTTCCCGCGCGGACCGTCAGGGTGACGATTCCTTCTGGGACGATGACGTCGCCGGTGAATCCCATCAAGGCGGAATCCACGGCTCGAAGATTTTCCATGAGCAGTTTCATCCTGGTAAACACACCGAGGTACAAAACGTTTACCGAGCTTCCACTATCAACAAGGATTCGGCTTACATCATAATTGTTCAAATTAAGGGATACAACTAGTGCGTCATCGTGGGGGAGTTGTACTCCCAGGAGATCGTCGTCGGAGAAGGAGAGCTTCGCCAGTCCGTGCCTTCTTTGGCACTGATCCATCTCTGCCGCCTCTGGGGCTCGATCCGCCGGCCTCTTCAATCATATTAATACGCCGACCACGGGCGGATTGGGTGGAGGAGGAAGTTGTGGGAGCTCGGGCTGGCGGTCACCTCCTTGCTGCTGCGGCTCGGTGCCCTTCTGAACTGATCTAGCCGTCCCCGCCGAATCAACCTCTCTATTTCATTCTTCAGCTGCCAACATTCTTCAGTGTCATGACCGTGCTCCCTATGGTAGCGGCAGTATTTGGCGGGATCTCTTCGAGTCGGGTTCCCTCGGAGAGGTACTGGCCGGGGAAGTTGCGCTCTATCTCCATGAGGATCTGCGCCCGGGGCACAGTCAGCGGAGTATAGCGATCGAATCGCCTGGGAGGACTCCGGGAGCGATTCCTTGGCGGCAGTGGAGGGACTCTTTGGCGGCGAGGCGGACTTGGTCGACGGACAGGGACGGTGTCTGTCGGGGACTTTGGGCTCTTGCTTCTTCTTGCTTGCTCAGCGCGGGCCACTCTCCGCGACTCCTCGACCCTAGCGTACTTGTCCGCAAGGGCCATCATATCAGATAGACATGGGGGGTAGCTGACCTCCATTGCCAGATAGAAGTCGCTCTCCTTCGAAACTCCCCCCGCCAGGGCGGACATAGCCACCTCATGATTAAGGTGGTCCACCTCTAACATGGCCTTGTTGAAACGGCCAAGGTAATTCCTCAAGGACTCCCCCTCTCTCTGCTTAACTTCGGAGAGGGAGTCGGATCTTCGTCGATGGCGGCGGCTGCTGACGAACTGGCCAATAAAAAGGTGGCTCAGCTCGTCGAATGAATCAATGGAACCCGGTTTCAAGGCGTTGAACCAGGTTCGGGCGGATCCTCTGAGGGTGGATGGGAAGGCTCGGCAGAGGACCGCATCAGATGCTCCGTGGAACATCATTATTGACCGGAAGCTACTGAGATGGTCGTCCGGATCAGTGGAGCCGTGATAGGGCTCGACGGCTGGCAGTTTGACGTGGGAGGGAATCACTTCCTCCATGATTCCCTTAGAGAAAGGGATGCCCTGCTCGCCTTGGGCTGGGGCAGATGGGTCTGCTTGGCGGCGTCCAGCTCCTGACGCATCTCCTGGATCTGACGGCGGATCTCCTCTTCACCGGTTAGAGGAGGAGCTGGGCGGGAGAATCGCAAGGATGGCGTGGAATCATGGTGGGATGTCGCCGGGGAGAGGGAGCGGGCTCGCCGAGATCTGGGAGGATCTCTATCATAACCGGCTCGCGGGGCTGGTTTGTCCCCCCTGGGGCGATGTGGGGGATCCGCTGACCCATGCGGATCAGAGGAGGAGGTCGCCGGCGAAGAAGAAATCGCCGTTTCTTTCTGAGGATGCGAAGCAGGAGGAGCTACAAGGCGCTCTTGTACCAGGTGGGTAAGGGCCTGGACCTGTTGGACCAGTGTAGCGAACTGGTCTTGGGTCACCGGGATGGCAGGCGGCGACGGGGTTTCGACCGGTGGAGGTTGCGGCGCTGCAGCGCCAGTCGGATCAGGCCTCTGAGAAGCGACCTGATCTTGGGCTTCAGAGGCTGCTCTTCTCCGGTTGGCCATTGGGGAGGTTCTTCTCCGGATCTAGATCCTTGTCTCCTTTCTTCAAGTTTTAATGGGACTTGAGGCCCTTCCTCTAGCGCCAATCTGTTGCCGCTGAAATCCGTCCTCCGACTCAGGCGCGGTCGATCTCCAGGAAGAGGGGGGCGGACCTGCAAAAGAAGTCCACACGCGGAGGGACGCTGGGGGTGGTCCTCCGCGGAAGACCCTCCGACGCTCAAGTCAGTGGAGAAGAAATCGGCGATCAACCAGACAGTGGGGAGGTGGATCTCTCCGGGAGACCTCTCCGGGGCGGCCAATCGGAGGCTCCAGAGGGCAGGAGCGCCGACGAGCTACCGGCGAGAGCAGGAGAGTAAGAGCGGGGTGTAAGCGCGCAAGTGTGCGTACAGAGTTGCGTACCTGAGGGAATCTGCGATTATGATATTTATAGACTGTCACCTGGGTCTTGAGCGTCTTCTGGAAGGTTCGGAGGTTGTTAGATATGGACGGGACAGAATCAGGCCGTTGTGGGGCCGTTAGAATCCATACCCTGTTTGTTCTGGTATCGACGGCTGGGAGAGCTCCTTGATGTCTCGAGATCTGGTTGAGTAGGCCTGGGGCGGTTACGATAGGCTTTAGGCCACGTCCCGACATGATTCCTTTTCTAGGATGCCGTTCTGGTAGGCTCGCTCTCCCGCGTCAGGTTCCGCGGAGGTAGATGTTAGGTTGTGGATCGCTCGAAGAGCCGAGCTAAGGAAGCCCGGAAGGGCCGAGCTGCCGAGCTACGGGAGCCCGGAGGCCGAGCTGCCGAGCGGAAGCCCGGACCCGGGAGGCCGAGCTACGGAAGGAAGGGGGCCGAGCTACGGAGCCCGGAGCCGAGCTATGGAAGCCCGGAGGGGGCCGAGCTACGGAAGCCCGGAGGGGGCCGAGCTACGGAAGCCCGGAGGGGGCCGAGCTAGCCCGGAAGAGGCCGAGCTACGGGAGCCCGGAAGAAGCCGAGCTACGGAAGCCCGGAGGGGGCCGAGCTACGGAAGCCCGGAGGGGCCGAGCTACGGAAGCCCGGAGGGGGCCGAGCTACGGGAGCCCGGGAGGCCGAGCTACGGGAGCCCGGAAGAGGCCGAGCTACGGAAGCCCGGAAGAGGCCGAGCTACGGAAGCCCGGAGGGGGCCGAGCTACGGGAGCCGGAAGAGGCCGAGCTACGGAAGCTCGGAGGGGACAAAGGGAGGAGGTTACCTTAGCCGTCTCGCACGGATATTAATGCAATGATGATTTTACCCCCCAACACAATTCAACAGCTTATGGACGTGTCTACATCATGATCATACATCCACATACATAATGACTGCATTAAAGACAATCTTAGTGTTTCATTAGATTTTTTAGTTTTACATTGGGTCAAGCATGTGAATTTGATGCTGTCAGAGGTATTTCAGGATTTGAGCATCTGGAAACATGATTAATAATCAAACACTGTGACCTTTTTTTGCAGATTTTAAAACCCTCAAAGAATTCTTTATTTGATTTTATAACCGTATTTTCCTTTGAACAGGTAACTTCTTAACCATGTTTGTAAATGTTAAGAATTGAGTGCAAAAGATAGGAAATTCATGCTTTCTACTCACAAGTGACATAAGGGGGGTAATGATATTTGCAATGTTTATGGCGATAAATAAAAGCGCTAATGGTTCCTTACTTGCAAAAGAGAAAAATATGTTGAGAGTGGGAGAAAAACCATTTGCAAAAGCGCTAATGGTTTCTCATTACAAGCATGTAGAGGCTTCTAATTCTGCACTACTCAAATGGACATCCCAAAGTTTAACCGTCACTGCCACTGGTTCCAGGAACATTCAACTCCATCAGCAAACTTTTAAGCTTTCTGCTTCACCATTTACAAATATTTGGAAAGGACTTGATAGTATTAGTCTGTAGGAAGCCATTGAATAATGGAAAACAAAGACATTGCACTATGAGGAAAATATCTATAGGATCGATAAGCAACTTACTCTAATGCTATGTGGAATTTGAGAACTCTCTTCGTCAGATCTTTGGAATAGTTTGAAATTGAATGCAAGAACCGTTCCTTCCCCATTGCAATCACCAAGGATCATAGCAGTGTGATATTTAGGCAGCTGCCAAGAAGAAATGATAGACATACCAAACAAATATCTTTCATACATTTTAATGCAGAGATTATCAAAGTAAATCTGAAACATACCTGAAAATTAACAATCAGTAGTCGAGGTATTTTATCAAGCATGGCTTGGAGCAAGAGATTCCTTCTTATTGCCAAAGCGAAATTGAGTGAACCACACAAGTCAAGAGCCTCAGATGCATATTGTCATCTAATAATGTGTATGAACTAAACATATATAAGTTCGAGTTAGAGCAACTCATACCTTCAATTAAACAGCTCTCTCACTGACTATTGTACTCGCTGTTCCGTGTCACTACCTTCCATCTTCATCATCATGGAGGCTGGTGTCGAATGCATAGGAGCTCTTGCAAGTGAGCTAGGATTTACTTTTGTTGTGGGCATACACGTTTGAACGTGCTGGATCTTGGCCCAATCCAGTCCATCCTCGAGATATCTTCAAAGTAACTGGGCGCTGGCTTTAATCTCTAGCTTCCGGAGTGTTGTAAACCAAGGCTACTTCTCTCTTAAAATCCGGTTCGGTAACTTGTTAAATGAGCTTTGACCTCCGTATGAGAACACCTTGCACCCAATTGTGGATTATCCTATTAAAGCCAAGTTTTAAATTAAAAAGAGGTCCCAATAATATAATAACAGCTGATTATAAAATAAACTCATACTCATCAACATTAATTACGTGAAATAATGGAACAAAGCATTGGAAATAAAGATGGCAAAAGGTAAGACTCTTGTAAATGCATTTTCGTGAAGCTAAGCGTACAAAACAGCCAAACTTTCATGCCAATTGCAGCAGTAATCAATAATTATATAGAAAATCTCTTTTTTTTTTTTCCTCTCAACTAGAAGGATGGCAAGATGCACCCTGTTCATTTTACGGAAGTGAACAGAAACACAACTATGCAGAATTTTCAGATAGATGCTGTGAAACACAACACCCTACCTGTAGGGTTGAATGAAAATTTTGATAAAAATAACAAGTGAGATGATCATTAACCATTGAGAAAAATAGAAGATGGCTGAGGGATATTATATCTGCATGTTTAGTCTCAGATTGACACCCATGTTTCAAGTGCTAAAAAAATTTTGAGTCCTTATTTGTTTTGTTGCTAAAGTAATGAATGTCCAAGCCAATGGCAAAATGGTTTGAACCTTGGACAAAAGATTCATTATTGTGAGAACCACAACATACAGAAGCATATGCTAAACCAGGAAATGGTCCAATGCATGCAACGGCCATGTATGAAATTTATATACAGAATGTGAGACTACAAAATGGTCTAGTAAGATGCACTGTCAATGACTATCTTTTTTTGCAGAAAATGGCAAAGAAAGAATCACAAAAATTGAGCCCATTTGGTTGGACACTCTCCTAATTATATTTATTATGAGTCGGCACAAAAATGAAAAGAATTATACTTTCAAAACCCACATGAAAGAAAATTGGTAGCGGAGAGAGTTGATGTTTTCTCACCAAGGAATGAAAAACTGTATTGCAGGCAGCCATGCTCTGCTTTCATTATATGTATGTTGGAGCTTCTCTTCTGCACTACTCTAGGATTGACAAACCCAGCCATTGTTTTCAACCTTCCTCCATGTAAGGACGGTAGAAGCCATCGAAGTAACTTTAATCCTTTCCATGCCATCATAAAAATCTCTATAAGAGACTAGATACTATCAATAGATAGGAAAGACATCAGCTACCGTCTAGTCTATCAAAGTTACTTCATTACCAAGAAGGCTCATAAGCAACCTACCTGACCTATCCTGATGATACTGAGGAGAAATCTGTCAGAATCATTAGATAATTTAGCATATAATTCAAGGCCCATCACATTCTCATCATGGAGGACATAGTAAGGAGGCAGCTATCAAAAATAATAATTTTTTAAAAATTAATACTAAGCAAGCATCACTTATAGATAACAATACAGTGGATTATTGCAGTAAATGTGAAACATACCCAAGTATTATTGTTCAGGGGTGACTAAACTTAATTTCTCATGCGCCTTCCAAGATGGATGGTCCGAAGTGCTAAACAATGGAACATGGTTTGGAGCAGGAAATTTCTACTTACGTCTGCATTGGAATTCAGTAAAAAGTATGTGTCAGAAATTTCAAATGCAGTGCTGCTTCGTCAAATATATATTATGCATAAACTAAACAGAGATTTAAGTTTGAGTCTGAGCAACGTAATACCTGAAATACCCATGCCTTTGATTTTGTCTCAGGTGTCATCATCATCCTTCATATCTTGTTCATCATCGTCTAGGTTGGCACTGAATGAGAAGGGAGTCTTGGAGATGAACTTGGATTTGCTTGTGGTTTGCGCGTACACGTACGGGATGTGTTGGATCTTGGGCCAATCTGAACCATCCGGGAGGCATTTCCGGAGTAGCTGCTCGCTGGCAACGATTTCTAGCTTCTTCAGAGTGAGAAATTGGGGCTGCCCTTGTTCTCCTCGTGAAAACCATTGCGGAAGTGACTCCATCGTGCCATCTTCAAGCTCTAGGTATTGTAGTGAAGAAAGGTTTGAAATGCCTCCAAGCGTTTCGAGGCTGCCACAATTTGTTATGAACAAAATTGTCAAACAAGTGGCGTGGTGACCAAGGAAGGCAGGAAGATGCCGTAACTTTGGGCAGTTAACGAGCATCAAATGTGTCAAACAAGGAAAGATTCTAATACCGTGCTCCTCATCCCACTGCCATGTCTCCCAGTTGTGCATCTTTTCCAATTTCAGCATCCTCAACTTGGGGAACAAAACTCTTCCTCCGTCGCGATCAGCTTCGTATCCCAAAAATTCTGGTCCTATGGTTACGACTGCGGGTGCCCCTTCTATCCGAAGGTACTCCAAACTGGGGAGCTTTCCAAGAGGTGGGAGTTGTGCACATCTGCTACAATTTATGAGAGCTAACCATCTTAGATCTTGAAGGTGCGAGCCAATGCTACCATTGCTTAACATCCAACTGGGGTAATGGAGACCGAAGAAACCATCGATGGAAAGAGTTTGCAGAGATGGTGATGGACAGAGTGCCACCTCGAAAACCTCCTCAATCTTCTTTGTCTCTTCCTCTCCATATCCAGCTTCACCTGACGTGCAGCGAAGGAATAGATCCTCGAGGTTTGCTCTACTAAGAGGAAACGGATGGGTACGGCTTGCTGGCCTCTCCGACGGCCGCATACCACCGGCCAGGCCCCGCCGCCTCCTCCTCCATGAAAAGGTCTTCGGTCCGCCGCAGCGCCGCGTGAAGCACCACCACCACCATTCCCACCAGCAAGGACACCAGGATGTTGAGCGTGGCGCCGGTAAACAGCAGCACCCCCAGGGTGACGATGGAGAGCACGATCAGGACCGTGACGTCGCCGATCGTGCGGCCGAGGATGACGAGGGGCTCGTCGCGGAGGAAGTAGAGGAAGAGCCAGAGAGCCATCATGACCAAGAAGACGATAAGGGAGACCGGGTGCCAGAGGAGGCTGAGGAAGACGATGAGAAGGACGATGATGGCGTAGTTCATGGCGAAGTAGCCCAGATTGGTCCGGATCCGGAGGTAGGCCTCCCCGAGGCTCGGTGGGAGGCGGAAGGCGTGGAAGTCGGCCAGCTCCCGCCAGGGTCGGCGCGTCGCGAGGGCCTCCCTCCCCCGCTCCTTAGCGCGGGAGATGAAGTCCAGGGAGGAGGCGGCACCGCCGGACGAGGTGGGGATCGTCCCATAGGTCGTCATCTCCGCGATGATCAACAGGATGGAAAAGGGAATTGGGGGGAGAGAGGGGGGAAGAAAGGGGCTCGCGAGGAAGGGTGAGGGATTTGTTGGGGGCGGCGATAAAAGGGGCAATGTCTTTATTATTTCTCGACGGGACTATGGAGGGGAGGCTGGGTTCTGGGGGTAAGCGGGGCTCCACGATCAATCGATTCGCCGGTCAATAACCGTGGTGGGGACGGAACCATGAATAAGGTAAAGGTCGGCACCGGAAGGGCACGGCCCTGCTGACGGTTTTGAAATTGAAGAAATTTTGGCATTTGTAATAAGTGTATTATTGTTATTATAAATTATTAACTTTTTTTTTCTCTTTATTTTTCTTCCATTCATTCAAACATAAGTAGAAAAAATATTTTCTCTTTACTTTTTTCTCTTTCTATTTTCTCTTCCTCAATTTTTTTTTTCTTCTTGCTTTTCTCTCCATCCAAACAGAGCATTAATATTTCCTACATAATAGAAATCAGAATAAAAAAAATTCTCATTTGCATGGATGAGCTAGGTAGAGACAAGATATGAATAGAGATATTAATTTTCTTTAATAAGAAAGAGAACGAAGATAAGAAACTTTAGCTTTATTCCTTTTTATTATCCTTCCTGTTTTAGAGGAGTTGGGCTAAAGAATCTCGAGGAGCTTCGATTGTTACTTTTAATTTATGAGATTAGATTCCAAATGAACGAAAAAGAGTGTTGCCACGAGACATCTATCCAGTCTTCGCTTAATTCATTAATTCAATATCAACGAAAAAGAGTGTTGCCACGAGATATTAATTTTCAACTTTTCCTGTTGACCGGACTTTCAGAGCGAGGGCGTAGGTTCGTGCTCAACTGAATTTCATCTGTGCAAGAAGAACTCTCTTTCTTCCCTCCCCTCGCTCTGAGAGTTCGGATGCTGCCCTTTCCCTCCATCCTAGCGCCAATTTATGTTGGATTTCATCTCTGCAAGATGAACTCTTTCTTCCCCTCCCTCGCTCTGAGAGTCCGGATGCTAAGGAATCCCCGCGACACCCTACTTCAAATTTGGCCGAAAATCCTTCACGACACCCCAGTGGAAAGTTCATGACACCCTAGCTTTAAGGCGACGACACCCGTCGTTAGAACTGACAACGGAGAGAATCCCCGCGACACCCTAGTTCTAATTCGGCCGAAAATCAATCGCGACACCCCAGTTGAAATCTCACGACACCCTAGCTCTAAGGAGACGACACCCGTGCTTAAAACTGACCACGGAGAGAATCCCAGCGACATCCTAGTTCAAATTCGGCCGTAAATCCTTTGCAACACCCCAGTTGAAATCCCATGATACCCTAGCTTTAGGGCGATGACACCCGTGCTTACAAATGACCACATAGAGAGTCCCCGGTGACACCCTAGTCGAATTCGGCCGTAAATCCTTCGCGACACCCCAGTCGAAATATCACGACACCCTAGCTTTAAGGCAACGACACCCGTCGTTAGAACTGACCACGGAGAGAATCCCCGCGACACCCTAGTTCTAATTCGGCCGAAAATCAATCGCGACACCCCAGTTGAAATCTCACGACACCCTAGCTCTAAGGAGACGACACCCGTGCTTAAAACTGACCACGGAGATAATCCCAGTGACACCCTAGTTCTAATTCGGCCATAAATCCTTCGCGACACCCCAGTTGAAATCCCATGACACCCTAGCTTTAGGGCGACGACACCCATGCTTACAAATGACCACATAGAGAGTCCCCGGCGACACCCTAGTCGAATTCGGCCGTAAATCTTTCGCGACACCCCAGTCAAAATATCACGACACCCTAGCTTTAAGGAAATGACACCCATCGTTAGAACTGAGGATGGAGAGAATCCCCGTGACACCCTAGTTCTAATTAGGCCGAAAATCAATCGCGACACCCCAGTTGAAATCTCACGACACCCTAGCTCTAAGGAGACGACACCCGTGCTTAAAACTGACCACGGAGATAATCCCAGCGACACCCTAGTTCAAATTTGGCCGTAAATCCTTCGCGACACCCCAGTTGAAATCCCACGACACCCTAGCTTTAGGGCGACGATACCCGTGCTTACAAATGACCACATAGAGAGTCTTCGGCGACACCCTAGTCGAATTCGGCCGTAAATCCTTCGTGACACCCCAGTCGAAATATCACGACACCCTAGCTTTAAGGCAACGACACCCGTCGTTAGAACTGACCACAAAGAGAATCCCCGCGACACCCTAGTTCTAATTCGGCCGAAAATCCATCGCGACACCCCAATTAAAATCTCACGACACCCTAGCTCTAAGGAGACGACACCCGTGCTTAAAACTGACCACGGAGATAATCCCAGCGACACCCTAGTTCGAATTCGGCCGTAAATCCTTCGCGACACCCCAGTTGAAATCCCACGACACCCTAGCTTTAGGGCGACGACACCCGTGCTTACAAATGACCACATAGAGAGTCTTCGGCGACACCCTAGTCGAATTCGGCCGTAAATCCTTTGCGACACCCCAGTTAAAATCTCACGACACCCTAGATTTAAGGCGACGATACCCATGCTTGAACAAGGCAGGAATTTGACGTCACCCTAGTACTAATTCGACGACACCCTAGTAACTCAGCCATGCCATCTTTCCAAGAAAAGTTGCAAAATGTGGGCAGTTCCTATGGGTTTGCGGGTCTTTGTGATGTGATCGTGGCAATCCGGGTGTCCTTTCGTATTTCTCTGAGGTCGGCATAAACCCTAGAAAAAGCACTCATTCATCTGTTGCTCGAGAAGCCATCCTTTTGCTCAAGAAGCCATCCTTCGTCTCTTGCTCGAGAAGCCACTGGTCTCCTTTTCCCTCCTAAATTTGTACCATAGTTCATTCTTCCGTATACTTCATTCATGGAGATGAGTGCTTTCGTTTGTGGACGAAGACCGCGAACAAAGAAGAAGCAGACGGAGAAAATGGTGGAACAATGCAAGGACATGGTTCTTCGTTCGAATGAGGATGCAGCTCCTTCAGGTATGTTTATTACTATATTAAATATTATGACATCCTCTCTTAAAATTTCATGACAAGTATGTCTTCTGTCTTACCCCCTGTTTTAGTTGACAATAAAATTGTTCCAGTCCCCCCAGTGAAGGCTTCCCAGCTGTTTAAGAATAGCTGCAGGCCGGCCGTATACGTTCAGAAGGTTTGGAGGATGGGGTTCTCTAGACGGCATACAAAACTGATTCGAAGGACCCCATTTGGTGCCTTCGTCGACATGCAGACGTTCACAGTCGACGGGCGACTGCTAGTAGACATCATAAGATGTCACAATGGAGGCAACGAGTTCATGTTTTGCGGAAAGCCAGTTCTATTCAGTGCCGACGAAGTCGCACTCATTCTGGGACTTCCAGCTCATGGGAAGAAGATCGACACGTCCAGCCAAATGTTCAACGGAAGGTTGTTCAGACGGTTTGGCCAGGGTTTAGATCTTCGCCAAGAAGGTTTGGAGAAGTTGATATTTCAACCCCGATCATCTAAAGTACAGGAGGATGTCGAGGACACCGTCCGACTTTGGATCGCATACATGTTGCCATGTTTTTGGCTCCAAAGTCTAATCAGAGATGTCCACGGTATCTCATCCAGCACTTGGATGACTTAAGTCAACTGGGTATCATCGACTAGGCTTTGGCACTGAAGGAGTTGATTGTTCTGGCTCTCCCAGAAATAGCTGCTTGCTTGCGTTCGAGGAGCCGGTGCACTCAAAGAATGCAAAAAAAGTTAGGAGGCAGCCTACCCTGTTTGGATGCTCGGCAGCACTGGTGGTAAGGATTATTGAGACACATAATTAGTTGAGTAATTTTTTTTGTAATATTACATTATTTAATATCCAAAAAAATATCATGTTCAGACGTNAGGACCACATTTCCTAAGAGATTGCATGGTGCGGGCATCAGGATCAAGCAGAGGATTCTTAACCCTCTGTGGATATCTAATTAGTTATGATTTAAGTCTTAAGTTGGAAATAAAGTTTAGTTTATTTTGAGTCCCATCCAGTTCATTTTATTCTAAATTGAGTCCTATCCAGTTCAGTTTATTTTAATGTGAGTCATGTAGTAAGTTCATCAGCTTACAAGAGAAGACATCAGTATTGGAGTAGAAGACAAGGCTATCATAGTCAGACAGAGCAGCTGCTAAATTTAAGTTGGTGCCATACCTACTTCAAGCAGCCCACATGCCACCTAGCAGAGTAAGCAACCTTTCGATTTGAATGATCATTTTCCTTATCTGGCCGATGCTGATTTCATGCCAAATTAAGCTGCCACTGATTACATCTAGAAGATCACCTTCCTCATATGGACGCTACAGATTTTATGCCAAATTAAGCTACCGCTGATTGCATCTCAATCATATCTAGAAGATCACCTGCCTCATTTGGATGCCACAGATTTCATGCCGAATCCAGCTACCGCTGATTGCATCTAGAAGATCACCTTCCTCATCTGGACGCTACAGATTTCATGCCAAATTTGATTAGGGTGCCTTTTTTCTTTTCTCTCTTTCCATATCTGTATTTTCTTGGGCCCCAAGTCTCTTGCTCTATAAAAGAGACCCTCTTGTATGAATGATGTATATTTTATTATTAATCAATCAATCCAAGTTTTGAGTTATAATGATGTATGTTAATGGGTTCTTTGGTGCTCTTGTTTCCCTCCTCTTGCGCATGCCAACATCCCAAGTCTCCAGGAGAAACCCTGGCCGCCACCTTTGTCTTCCAATAGTGGACGCCGAAGAGCCCTTGGTCGGCCTCCCCTTTTCTCTACTCCTTCCTTGTCTCTTTGCCTCTATTCTAAATTTTCTCTATTATTCTTTAATCCTTGTATGGTGATCTTGTAGATCTCTCAGTAGCCACGAATCCAGGATTCAAAGTGATCATCATCCAGGCCAGCGAATACTTGGTCGTGGATCCGTGGGCTCAAGGCTTGGTCATCTAGGGCACATCCACCAGGCAGAGCAACCCCTTCAACACTTTGATCTTCCCCCTCTTGCCAGGGACACCCTTATAATCTACTAGTAACTTTATTGTAGGAGAGCAAGCCCTACCGGGGCTTCTTAGCCTCGGCGGTCCTTCTTCCTTATTTTTTTAGGAATTGTTTTGCGTGCAGATTTACTGTGAATTTTTCTAAATCACTCTTAGGCTATTACTTTGGGAGAATAATCAACTGCAATTATTAATTATTAAAAAAATAGAAAAAAAAAAAAAAATTACTTGCATGCGAATCGGTCCTGCATCAGTTTGGTATCAGATCATAGTTAGGGCTTAATTTTAATTCACGTTATTATCAGTATATTATCTATTAATTAAATTATTTCTACCTGCATACACATCAAAAAATTACAAAATTTATTTCACTAGATTCATTATAATTTAAAGTATTTTTTATTATTTTTTAAGAATTTAATTTGATATGTGAAAAAAAAATTAAAAAAAATTTGAGATTTATTGCTATTTACAGATTTCTGGATTAGGGTTTATGTTTTACATGTCATTCATCTGCATTAAATTACTCTTAAGGGATTTCATTGATGTCAGATAAGGGAGGGATTGAGACCCCTTTCTTGGCCCAAAACAACCACCTGTGCATTCCGATCCCAAGCCTCTAATCTAAAACTAAGTAGCAACTTAATTGACATTTGACCTAAAGGGCTAGGGACACCAATAGTCGGTTTAGTGTACGGGAGGAGACTAGTACAAATCAATCTGGCGTGTGCTCTGAAATTGGTATCTAGAAGGGAGGTCAAATGTAAAACGACTTAAGCGGAGTGTTGGGGTTAATCTAATTAAGCACCTGCAATTTGTGGGACGAGCCTCCCCCCTTCCACCTATCCCAACTGGCCAATTGAAGAGTTACTGTTAAATTGGCTTGCATTAAGCCAAATCCTTTACTCTGGATGACTAGGTCTAGCATACTGTAGTCTGAGTCAGTCTGAGTCTTGTATGCTTGATTGTGCTTGCATGTGCACTAGATTAGACGCATCTTTTCCCGTCACCACCACCATTACAGGCTGAACCCATGGCTAATCAAAGCATTGATGATCACTTAAGGATCATCACTGAACAACTAACCCAAATGAACCAAGACATCAAGCAATCTGAGGCTAGATTAGGGTCCAGGTTTGATCAAGTCGAAACTAGGTTTGGCATCCTAGAAGAAGTCCGTGAGCCCTACACTGAGTCTGATCATGAGACCCTACCTCATCCTAGGAGAGCCCAACAGCCTGACCTCTACATAAGGCCAAACCCTAGAAGACCACTTCAACCTGATCCAGTCCTAGATGTCCTCCCTAGGAGACCCAATCATGAGGCAAAAGATCAAGAAGAAAGAGCCCTTAGAAGTGTCAGACTTGAAACACCTACTTTCGATGGCTCTATGGACCCTAAGGACTACCTAGATTGGGAGGAAGGGATGGAGCAGTAATTTGACTGGTATGACATGTCTGAAGAGCGTAAGTTTAAGTTTACCAAGCTCAAGTTAGTACGACAGGCTAGGTTATACTGAGCCACTTTAGAGCGAAGGCAATTATTAAAGGGAAGAGACCCCATAGTCACCTGGCACGCCATAAAGGCTAGACTTAGGTCCAATTGTGTCCTGACATCGTATGAACATAGCCTATTGGACCAGTGGCATAGATTAATTCAGGGTAGTCAAACTGTGAATGAATACATTGCTACATTCTAAGAGTATACCATGAGGTGTAATATCGTTCAGTCTGATGAAGTCATCCTATCCAAGTTTAGGTATGGCCTGAGAGTAGATATTCAAAGAGAACTCTACCTAAGAAGGGTACACAATTTAGAAGAAGCTTACCAAATTGCTAGGGATTATGAACATTTTCAGAGAGGGCCACCCTATCGTAGATCAGAGGCTACCAAGAGCCTTAGCCCATATCCAGGATCTAGCTAGGCCTATCCTAGTCATCCCATACCTACCCAGTACTCAAACCCCCACCAGACTTTTTCGAGTCAACCCAATACTAGCCGACCTAGTTGTTGACCCAATTGTTGATTTTGATGATTAACAAAACTATTTGAGTATAACATTTGAAGTTACTAATGATTTTGATTAAGTTTTTCAGTTTATGATTTGATATTAATCAAAATCAAGACAAATCAAGTTCTGTTCGAATCTAATGTCAAGGTAAGATTGCAGACATTAGAGTCGACACATGGAATCGCAGAAAAATGGCACAGACTTAGAGTCGACTCCGGACTGTTAGAGCCGACTCCAACAGAAAAGACAGAACGATGGTTTTTCAGGCCACGACTTAGAGTCGACTCCGGACTGTTAGAGTCGACTCCAGAAGATTTTTGTGTCGACCCCAGAAAAGTCAGAGACGACTCCAGATCGAGCGGATTAATTTTCGAGTTAGAGCCGACTCCAGAAAAGTTAGAGCCGACTCCAGAATGTCAGACTCCAGAACTGTCAGAACGACTCTAAACTTTATCTTTATCTTTTTAATCCCAACGGCTATTGTATTTTGGATCTAATCCTTCTTACACTTGTTTCTAACGGATAGTTTTCTATTTATGGATTAATCGGATCTATAAGAAGAGGGTTTATTGCATCCAAAAAAGAGAGCAAGAAAGAAGAGAGAAAAAGAGTGAAATCCATCAGAAAATCAAAAGAGAAAAGAGGAAATTCGAAAGGAAAGATCATACTGATTCCCAAAAGAAAAGAGAGAGCTTGTTCTATTTTGAAGAAATCTCAAAAGAAGAAGAAGCCCTAGTTTCTAATCTTCTGAGCTTCAAGAGCATTCTAAAGGAAGATCCACTCAAGAGAAGAGAAGAAGAAGCCACCAAGATCTGCAAATCAGGCTTTGATTCCTATCTCTTTATATTGTTCATTATTGTATATTTGCTCATTGGAGGAGCTTTTGCTTGTAAAAAAATATTGTTTGCTGGGTCAATCTGGTGATTGATTCAGTTGAGGCTGTTAGCCTTGTGCAAGCATTAGCTTGTGGTTAGGTTTTGTGCTGGTGAGCCTTGAAAACCAGCTGGGTTCGTTGTGCACCCGGAAAAACAACAAGTTTGAGTTGTGAGCTTGCAAAACAACTCTGCTGTAATCAGATTGATTATAGTGTGGACCCAAGAGGTACTTGGGAGTGGACGTAGGTGTAGGTACACCGAACCACTATAAAATCTCTTGTGTTTGCCGTGATTGTCTCTTTCTCTTAACTCTCTATTTTGCATATTCTGTTTTAATTTGTGAATCTAAGTTTTTATTTCCGCTGGGGGTTATTTTTAAAAGAGTTTAATTTTTGAAAAACCCAATTCACCCCCCCTCTTGGGTTGCTATCTGGACCAACAATTGGTATCAGAGCTAGTGCTCATTTGATTTGATCTAACGATCAAGAGTCAAAGATCCACATGGCAACTCAAGCTGGTTCATCTTTTCCGAAGGCCAATCTACTAATAGACCACCCTTATTTAATGGTTCTAAACTATGGTTATTGGAAGGCTAGAATGAAAATTTTCATTCAAGCACTTGACTATGATCTATGGAGCATTATAGTCAATGGACCACACACACCCACTGCTAGAGTTAATGGCATGGAGATTCCTAAACCGGAAACGGAATGGGATGAACATGATAAAAAATTGGCACAACTTAATGCCAAAGCAATGAATGTTTTATACTGCTCATTAGATGCAAATGAATTCAATCGCATATCTATTTGCATTTCTGCTAAGGAAATCTGGGATAGACTTGAGGTTACCCATGAGGGAACAAATCAAGTCAAGGAATCCAAGATTAACATGCTAGTTCATAAATATGAATTGTTTAAAATGGATGCATGTGAATCTATTGCTGATATGTTTACAAGATTTACTGATATAGTTAATGGTTTAAAAAGTCTTGGTAAATCTTATGATAATTCTGATCTTGTGAGAAAGGTTTTGCGTTCCTTGCCTAGGACTTGGGAAGCTAAAGTGACTGCAATACAAGAGGCAAAGGATCTAAGTACCCTACCCTAGAAGAATTATTGGGATCCTTAATGACTCATGAGCTTCAAATTAAGCAACATGTTGATGATGATGAGTCAAAGAAGAAGAGGACTATGGCTCTTAAGATTTCTGAATATATGGAAGAGCCTCATGAATCTGAAGATGAAAGTGATGATGAGGACATGGCACTCATCACAAGGAAAATTTAAAAGATTCATGAAGAAGAAGAAGTTTGAAAAGAAAAAGCCCTTTGCAAGAAAAGATGAGGACAAGGGCAAAGAAAAAGAAGTTATTTGTTTTGAATGCAAGAAGCCGGGTCACTTTAAATCTGAATGCCCTCAACTAAAGAAAGGCACCCGGAAATTCAAAAAGAAGGCAATGATGGCCACATGGAGTGATTCGGAAAGCTCAAGTTCCGAAGAGGAAGAAAAGAGTGAAATGGCCAATCTATGCTTCATGGCGGACAATGATGAGGTAAGTCCGAGTTTTCTTGATGACTTTACTTTCGATGAATTGCATAGTGCTTTTTATGAATTAATGGATGATTTTGCAAACCTAAGTTCAAAGAACAAAGATTTGAAAAATCAAATGCAAAAACTATCTTTAGAAAATGAAAAGCATGTTGTAGATAAAGAACTTTTGATAAAAGAAAATGAAAGTTGAAAAATGAAGTTGATAGACTTAAACCTATAGTTGATAAATTTACTCTAAGCTCTATCAAACTTAATATGATTTTGGAAATCAAAAGGCTATTTTTGATAAAGCTGGATTAGGATATAATCCACTTAAAAAGCAAAAATCTTGAAAAATATTTTTGTACATGCTGAAAAATCATCAAATATTACTTGTTTTAAATGTGGAAACAAAGGACATAAATCTTATGTGTAAATCTCCACATATAAAAGAAAGATGATTTGGGTTCCCAAAGGAACAATATTTAATGCATCTAACCATGAAGGACCCAAGAAGGCTTGGGTACCTAAAATTAAGACATGAATATTTTGCAGGAGTGTCTTGCAGCCATCAGACTGAAAAGAAAATGGTACCTGGATAGTGGTTGCTCAAGACACATGACGGGTGACAAAGATCAATTCATCACCCTTGAATCAAAAAGAGGTGGAGTAGTTACTTTTGGTGATAATGGTCAAGGCCATATCATGGGTATTGGTAAGATTCAAATTACTCCATCTACTCATATTGATAATGTTTTATATGTTGATGGACTTAAACATAATTTGATAAGTATTAGCCAACTGTGTGACAAAGGTTTCAAAGTTTCCTTTGAAGCTTCTGTTTGCACTGTTACTAATCCCATTGATAACAGCATTATTCTTGTTGGTAAACGTTATGGCAATGTGTACTTAATTGATTTGAGTAATTTATCTCCAAGTAATCATTGCTTAGTTGCTAATAATGCTAAGATGAATGAGATTGGTTGGCTATGGCACGTAGATTAGGTCATGCAAGCACACACCTAATTTCTAAATTATTGAAAATGGATTTAGTTAAAGGTATTCCTAGTTTAAATTTTGAAAATAATCGAATATGTGATGCATGTCAATTTGGAAAACAAACAAGAACTTCTTTCAAATCTAAGAATGTTGTTTCAACTACTAGGCCACTAGAGCTACTACACATGGACCTTTTTGGACCTACTAGAACCACAAGTCTAGGAGGAAAGAAATATGGTCTAGTGATAGTAGATGATTACTCTAGATTCACTTGGGTAATGTTTTTGGCTCACAAAGATGAGACTTTCTCAATATTCTGAAATTTGTTAAGAAAGTCACAAATGAGAAAAACACTACCATAGTGTCTATTAGAAGTGATCATGGAACTGAATTTGAAAATCACTTATTTAAAAATTTTTGTTTTGAAAAAGGCATACATCATAATTTTTCAGCACCTAGAACACCACAACAAAATGGAGTTGTAGAAAGAAAGAATAGGACTTTAGAAGACATGGCCCGTACCATGCTATGTGAAAGCCAACTTCCAAAATATTTTTGGGCGGAAGCTATAAACACAGCATGTTACATCCTAAATAGAGCCCTGATTAGACCTATCCTTAAGAAGACTCCCTATGAACTATGGCATAATAGGAAACCAAATTTAGGTTATTTTCATGCATTTGGTTGTAAATGTTTATTCATAACAATGGTAAGGATAATCTTGGGAAGTTTGATGCAAAGTCTGATGAAGGTATTTTCCTAGGATATTCTACATCTAGCAAGGCATATAGAGTATTTAATAAGAAGAAGCTTAGTTGTAGAAGAATCCATTCATATAGTGTTTGATGAGTCTTTAGCATCAAGTTCAGATAAAATTGATGATGAGGAAGATACATCTTTGATTGAAAGAGGTATTGAAAAATTAAATGTATCTTCAGATCAAGAACCTGAAGCTAAGGATGATGATTCACCTAAGGATGATGGTATTGATACTGCTCATAATGATAAAGATCTACCTAGAGATTGGAGATATGCTTATGGTCATCCTAAGGACCTAATCATAGGTGATCCATCTCAAGGTGTAAGGACTAGATCATCAATGAGAAATATCAATAATCATCTTGCATTTGTATCTCATATAGAACCCAAAACTATAGAGGAAGCTGAGAAAGATAGTTATTGGATGTTAGCAATGCAGGAAGAGTTAAACCAATTCACTAGGAACCAAGTTTGGACCTAGTAGATAGACCTAAAATCACCCTATAATAGGATCTAAATGGGTTTTTAGAAATAAATTAGATGAAAATGGCTTGGTATTAAAAATAAGGCTAGATTAGTTGCAAAGGGATATAATCAAGAAGAAGGTATAGATTTTGATGAAACCTTTGCACCTGTTGCTAGATTAGAAGCCATTAGATTACTGCTTGCATTTGCATGTCCACTACAAGATTTTTGGCTTTCAACAATGAATTTTTTTCATTGCTGAAAGTGCTAAAATCGTTGTGGAAAACTTTTTGCAATGAATTTATATTCGTTACCATTCGTTACAGAAAGTTGGTTGCTAAAGCTCAAATCACTACTTTTAGCAACGAATACAATTCGTTACAGAAAGTCTACCTTTTGCAACGAAAACATTTCGTTGTGGAATCTAGAAAATTCGTTGCTACTACTTTAAAAAAAATACGATAATTCGTTACTGAAGTCGAGTTTCTGCAACAAATTTATTTTGGTTGCTGAAACAAAATTCGTTGCTAAATGTTTGCTGCAACGAATGTTTTTTTTAGTCAAATTTGTTACTGAATATGAGTTTCTGCAACGAACTTAGTTTCATTGTGGAAAAGAAATCGTGCTAAATAAATTTATTTTCGTTGCAAATTCATTTAAAATTATTGCAATTATAACTTGTTCCTAATATTAAATTCATTGTGGAAAGCCAAATTAGTTATGAATGACTCTAAATTAAAGTTCATGAAACTAAATAGCATTAATAAATACATCAACAAAGTTCAAAATCCAAAATACAACCGAAATGTTTTAAACCAAAGTAAAGTATTTGATATCAGCTTTAAAAAAAAGATAAAAGAGTGAACAATGCATAGACAACTCAATCTCTCTCATCCAAGATGTCAGTGGAAGATACAACTCAATCTCTCTCATCCAAGATGTCAGTGGAAGATGAAGGTGGAGGGTTGCTCGACGATGTAACCTGTGAAGTCTCAATCGTAGTCATGCGGGCCATAACATTCTCTAGCACTAAGGATATGGTGCCGATTTTTCGTTGGCTTGCTGAAGCTGCTGAACAAGCTCATCATAAGAGGGTCGATTGACATTGTGGATTGCAGAATATTCAACAAACTGTCTCTCCCCTAATTGACGACTAGTTTGAATACGCGACCATCTTGGAGCATATGCTGATCGAGGCCCCAAAACCTTCTCCATAATTTGAAGGTCAGTGAGCTGGTTCTCTGAGTCATTCTTATATGTCATCATCTGGGCCTATCAGAGAAAAATATGAAATGAAAAAAAGATATCATTTCCATAACAATAATATGGACAAAACATCCTAATTTAGAATTAAATACTTACATATTGGTCTCGACATATGTCGGATGTCCACTTGTCCGTCTTCTCATCATGACGAAGCTCCTTCCAACTTTTGATATTATCAACAGTGACATTCCTATTGCGACGAACATGATGGTTTGCTGTTGTCACTGATCCATTCTTAGTCTTTGTCTTTCTATTGCGGAGGTTCTTAATATTCTTCTCTCGCCTTTCCTATAATAAGAAAAGAGATAACTAATAACTTTGAAGCATGAAAATCTAGCAAATGAACACATAAGAAATTCATGACTTAATAAAACAATGTAATCAAATAATCATACCTGCCATTCTTTTGACCTCCAATTTTTGACTAAGAACTTCCAATCTTTAGGTTTACAATATGGATGAGGCTTTGCGTAAGCATCTGCATCTGAGAGCTTGTCCATCTCCTTTTGCAAGTACCAAGCATAAAACCTGTGCTTTTGTTGCTTCCAAGCCTCGTTTAATTGCTTGTCAATAATATCTCTTATCCTTTTATCTGTCAGATCAATATCCCAATCATCCTAGAAGAAAGTTAAATTAATTTATGAGAAGAGTATATCTTATCACATCCAAACATACTTTAACATTACAAACCAACTTTAAATAAAACTTTTCAGAATGCAACCCACCTCTTCATTAGCACTATACGCTTGAAAAATGAAACCCTGCTGCAACACACTATATGCTTGGAAAATGAAACCTTGCTGTAACATCTCCAGATCAAAAAAACATCCCAATCCAGTAGTAGAATTTACATTTTGTGGATTTAACATTTTTTGCTATTTATTCAAGAGACTTTTTTCTTATTCTTTTGGAACCATTGGTTTGTAGTGACCAAGTTATCAATACAGCCACTTGTGCTTTTTATGTTCTCCTTGACTGATTGTGTTGTGCATTTCATTCATTGTTAATTTGGATGAGAAAAAACTGCACATTCTTTTAGTATCTAATTACAAGACATTCCATTATTAACTTTTATATGGATAATGCATGATTCTGGTATTAGTTGGTTGATTTGGTTGGTTGGCCATAGTCCCCAAAGTTTGGAGGATCTAGGCATGTGTCCAGATCAAGCTTGGAGAAAAATAATAAGATTAAGGGAATATGAATTCAAGAAGATAGTTTTGGGTGCTGCATGTCACATACGATAAGGTTCAAATAGTTACACGCTACACTAGATCAGCAGGCACTTAATTAAGAAAGGGCTCCCAGTCCTTTGGTAATGTTTCTGCATAGCATGGAACTTAATTAAGAAAAGGCTCTTAGTCCTTTTGTAATGCTTTTGCATAGCCTGGCACACTTCATGCTACTGGCATTAAAAATTCCTTGCTTGAAAAATCAAATAATTGAATATGTAAATTAAATGCCATAAGTCAACTAGTTCTGCTAAAATTTCCACATCCATCATTATTTATAAATTTGTTATCATATATCAATTCATCAAAACCATTAATTCTTTTACATTGGTGAGTGGCATTGAAACAATAAAATTCAATAAATCAAAATGTAAGCATTATCTGAAATATCAAAGTTGTGGTTGTATGGTTTGTAAGCACTTCACACTTTGAAACACCATGCATAATGTGAACTAAAATTAACCAACTAATTGATAACTTAAGTTTAATCACATTTCACCCATGACTGCTAGTCGCTGGCGAAATTTGATTGGAGAATCACATATGAGTTTTTCATCTGTTTTGCCTTCTACTCATCACTCTTTCCAGCTCCCAACTACCCATGTCACCCAATACACTGTGACTCTTCTCCAAACTCTGAAATTTCAAGTACCCATATGACCATATAACTTGGGTTCTTTCACAAAATTTGTCATCTTTCCCACATTCTATTTGTTATGCCAGGATGAATTTGCAGGATGAAAACAATCCCCCCCCCCCTTCTCTCAACAAGTTACAAAGCAGAATTAATCATCTTTTTGGACAAAAGAAGAGTATCTCTTCAAAACACAATTGAAACTCAACCTTATGTTGGTCCAAATAGTTGAAGTGTTCAGATCAATTTCATTTTAGTCCAGTTTTGTTTCTTGATGCATGTATCCTGATGAATATGTTGGATTACCCATTTAATTTCATGTGTTTACAGTCCTTAGTGTGGAAACATTCCTTTTATGATTCTTTTCTTCCTTCTTTGTTTTCTAGGTTGAATGTACGATGCCATCAATGAGTATGCACTTCTCCAAGGCAATCTACAACACTTTTGTTGAAGCAAATGGAATGATGTTAGAAAGAAAGCTTACAGTGTGAAAAATGTTGCATATTCTGCTGGGATTGATAATCCAGATGATGCCCATTCCTTCCTGATTTCTATGACTGTCAAGTTAGACAAGTTGGATTTCCATGTTGACCTTGAAGATGATGCATGATACATCAAATATGAAAATACAACTTTCTATGGAGCATGGGATTCTCAAAGTGACACCTAAGTACATCATCCATTGACTCAACTTGAGACTCAAGTTTAATTGAATGTGTTTCCAACAAATGGTTTTTTCCCATGTTAACAAACAAAATGAACTGCATATGCTAAATGATGAAAGTCCATTCTAATCACAAACAACAACTTTTAAATCATAGAAAGTCCCATCTTTTACATGCAATAGTATCCCTTCTAGAATTGAATCAAAAGTTAACTATGTAAGCAAATCAACAATTTTTTTCTTTCTTATACTACTAAAATCGATTTTTTCTGAAAGTAGATATATAAAATGTCATTTTCTAAAAGTTGTAGTACATTATAAATCTCATCCACATTCAAACGATATTATAAGAAACTAGGACTTTTAAAGTAAAAGGACATACTGCTGCCTTTTCACGTAGTGTCTGTTTTTCATGCTCAGGAATGTTCCTCCACTCGCGATACTGAAAAGATGCTTCTTGTCAAGCAACAATCCCACAGCAATTGTTGAATTAGACTGCATTGTCACCAAGCGCCTGGCGAATGCCAAACTCAAACCTAAGAGGCAACTTAGCTTGCTTTGCAACTTCTCGAGCAGCAATGACTTTCAAATTTCTACTGCGTTTGCGACCATTCTTCGAAGGAGTAGTACCTACAAAGAATATAAGATAGTTAGGATATTGTTTATTTCAAAAAAAAAGTAATAATATTTATATACCTTGTGAAGATTCTGAAGGAATAACAGTGCTCCCACTCGACATCCTCTGTTGAAGTAAAGAAATATATGATATATTAGAAATCATGCATGATTATGGATAATAAGAACTTAAAGAAATATAATATATTACATAATTACTTATTCATTCAGAGAAATCATCTTCATCATCATCAATAAACTCATCATTATTCGAACTATTATCATCATCTTCATTTGTAGGTTTGTTGGCAACATCATTGTCAATAATAATTGGTGGTAGGTCATTTCGAACCAATTCATGACTACTGATTTCGTTATCCTCAACCATAAGGGGTATATTGGACACATGATCCTCCTGCAACACCTCTTCCTCAACCACTTCATCAACTTGGGTTATTTTAGGTATATCCCATATGTGTCGGTGTGGAAAATGTTGAACAACCCGCCAATCTTTTCCATGTTTCAAATCAGGAAGGTAGACCACTTGTTTTGCTTGGGTCGCCAAAATGAAAGGGTCATTCTTATACCACTCTGAGGTTATTCGAATGCAAGTAAAGCCATGAACCTTTTCAACTTTTTTTGTTCTTCCAGCAGTATCAGTATTATACCATGTACATTTAAAAAGGTAGACTTTATTACCATATAAATAATCAAGTTCCAAAATCTCAAACAAGCACCCGTAGAAATCAACTTCTGTACCATTATGAAAAGACTTAGTAGTGATCCCACAATTTTGTGTCATCCTTTTTTCGTCACGATCCTTGCAATGGAATCAGACTCCATTGACCACACAACTACTCCAAGACTTATAAACATCCTTCGGGCCTAATGCCATGAGTAAAGCTCATCAGTTGCTCGATGTAACCCAGATGATCTCAAGATCTCCATCTGCAATTTCATCATATTAACCATATATTTGATTAAGAAAGTTATTAATGGAGAAAAATATCAAATCATCACCTTAGATCTAAACCAAACAGGGAACGTTCTTTGTTGTAGTTCCATTGAGGGATTGCATGACCTTCATTACGGAGGATCCACATATGCTCACTACAATAACAAGTACAATATTAGTGTATACATGTTGAGATGAGCAAATGTAATAGATAGAAGTACACTACAAGAAAATACTGAAATAGCGATGCAAATTTAGCGACGCAATTATGCGTCGCTAAATTGCAACCACTTTGCGACGCCTCTGTGACAACAAAATATTGCGACGCAATTAGCGACGCATTAGCGACTCAATAAACCAAAAAATCAAAAAAATTTAATTTTTTTATTTAGCGATACAAATAATGCATAATATTTTTAAATTAATTTTTTATAAAATATAAATATGGGAAAAAATATTGCGATGCAACTCAGTGCGTCACAATATTTTTAAAAGAATTAAATATGTTAAATAGTGACGCATTAGCGATGCAATAAACCAGAAAATTAAAAAATTTTTTTTAATTTAGCGACGCACCAATTGCATCACAAATAATTTAAATAAAATTAAATTTTATAAATTATAATTATTAGAAAAAAATATTACGATGCAACTCAGTACGTCGCAATGTTTTTAAAAAATTAAATATATTAAATAGTGACGCATTAGCGATGCAATAAACTAGAAAATTAGAAAAATTATTTTTAATTTAGCGATGCACCAATTGCATCGTAAATAATTTAAATAAAATTAAATTTTATAAATTATAAATATTAGAAAAAAATATTACGATGCAACTCAGTGCATCGCAATGTTTTTAAAAAAATTAAATATATTAAATAGCAACGCAATAAACTAAAAATTAGAAAAATTATTTTTAATTTAGTGATGCACCAATTGCATCACAAATAATTTAAATAAAATTAATTTTTATAAAGTATAAATATGAGAAAAAAATATTGCGACGCAACTCAGTGCATCACAATGTTTTTAAAAAATTAATTATGTTAAATAGCGATGCATTAGCGACGCAATAAACCAAAAAATTAGGAAAATTATATTTTAATTTAGCGACACACTTGTTGCATCATAATTATTATAAATAAAATTAATTTTTTTATAATATAATTATTATATTAAAAAAATACGATGCAACCCTTTGCGTCGTAATATTTTTAAAAAATTAATTATGTTAAATAGCGATCGGTCCAAAATCGATCGTGGCCGATCGGAATTAGGGCTTGGATCGATCGCAACTGTTGGATCATCGCCGATCGGACCGATCGCCACGGTCCGAGATTGGTTGTGGTCGTTCGAGATCACGGCTTGGATCGATTGCAACCGTCGGATCGTCGGTGATTGGACAGATCGCCATGGTTCGAGATCGGTCATGGCTGATCGGGATCAGGGCTTGGATCGATCGTAACCGTCGGATCATCAGCGATCTCAGACCAATCGCAACGGTCCGAGATCAGTCATGGCCGATCGAGATCAGGGCTTGATCGATCGCAACCGTTGGATCATCAGCGATCTCGGACCGATTGCATCGGTCCGAGATCGGTCATAGCTGATCGGGATCAGGGCTTGGATCGATCGCAACCATCGAATCGTCACCGATCGGACCGATCACCACGGTTCGAGATCGGTCATGGCCTATCGGGATCATGGCTTCGATCGATCGCAACCATCGGATCGTTGCCGATCTCAGATGGATTGCAATAGTCCGAGATTGGTCATGGTCGATCGGGATCACAGCCTGGATCAATCGCAACCATCGGATTGTCACCTATCAGATCGATCGCGATGGTCCGAGATCGTTCATCGCCGACTGGGATCGATCAAGGCTTGATCGATGGCAACCATCGGATCGACACCATCGGTCCGATTGCCACGGTCCTAGATCGGTCGTGGCCAATCGGGATCAGGGGTTGGATCGATGCAACCATCGGATCGTCAACAATCTCGGACCGATCGCAATGATCCGGGATCGATCGTGGCCGATCGGGATCAGGGCTTGGATCGATCGCAATCATCGGATCGTCGCCGATCGGATCGATCGTCGTGATCTGAGATCGGTCATGGCGGATCAAGATCAGGGTTGGGATTGATGGCAACCGTCGGATCGATGCCGATCGGTCTAATCGCCACGATCTGAGATCAATCGTGGACGATCGGGATCAGGGCTTGGATCGATCGCAATCGTTGGATCATCACCGATCGGACTGATCACCACGGTCCAGGATCGGTCATAGCCAATCGGGATCAAGGATAGGATCGATCGCAACCATCGGATCGTCAGCAATCTTGGACCGATCACAACGGTCCGAGATCGGTCATGGCCGATTGGGATCAGGGCTTGGATCGATCGTAACCATCGGATCGTTAGCGATCTTGGACCGATCGCAATGGTCCGGGATCGATCATGGCCGATCGAGATCAGAGCTTGGATCGATCGCAACCGTCGGATCGTCAGTGATCTTGGACCGATCGCATCGGTCTGGGATCAGTCATGGCCGATCGAGATTAGGGCTTTGATCGATCGCAACCGTCGGATCATCACCGATCGGATCGATCACCACGGTTCGAGATTGGTCATGGCCGATCGGATCATGGCTTCGATCGATCGCAACCATCGGATCATCGCTGATCTCTGACAGATTGCAACGGTCTGAGATCGATCGGCTGATCGAGATCACGGCCTGGATCGATCGCAACCATCGGATTATCGCCTATCAGATCGATTGCGATGGTCGAGATCGTTCATCGCCGATCGGGATCGATCAGGGCTTGGATCGATGGCAACCATCGGATCGATGCCGATCGGTCCGATCGCCACGGTCCTAGATCGGTCGTGGCTAATCGGGATCAGGGGTTGGATCGATCGTAACTGTCGGATCATCAGCGATCTCGGACCGATCGCAACGATCCGGGATCGGTCGTGGCCGATCGGGATCAGGGCTTGGATCGATCGCAATCGTTGGATCGTCGACGATCGGATTGATCGTCGTGGTCCAAGATCAGTCATAAAGGATCAGGATCAGGGTTGGGATCGATGGCAACCATCGGATCGACGCCGATCGATCCGATCGCCATGGTCCGAGATTGATCGTGGACAATCGGGATCAGGGCTTAGATCGATCGCAATCATCGGATCATCGCCGATCGACCGATCGCCACGGTCCGGGATCATTCGTGGCCGATCGGAATCAAGGATTAGATCGATCACAACCATCGAACATCAGCGATCTCGGACCGATCACATCGGTATGGGATCGGTCATGGCCGATCGGGATGAGGGCCTGGATCGATCGCAACCGTCGGATCATCACCGATCAGACCGATCGCCACGGTCCGAGATCGGTCGTGGCCGATCGGGATCATGGCTTCGATCGATCGCAACCATCAGATCATCGCCGATCTCGGATGGATGGCAATGGTTCGAGATCGGTCATGGCCGATCGGGATCATGGCCTGGATCGATCACAACCATCGGATTGTCGCCTATCGGATCGATCACGATGGTCCGAGATCGTTCATCACCGACTGGGATCGATCAGGGCTTGGATCGAAGGAAACCATTGGATCGACGTCGATCGGTCCGATCGCCACGGTCCTAG